>JBAJHX010000036.1:22000986-22015549 GCA_037176925.1 Amniataba percoides
CTGAGCTGAGCTCAACTGCTGTGAGCTAAAGCCCTTCTGCTCTGGGATGGAGCCGGTAATGCTGGCTGGGCTGCACGGAGCTGGCTTGATGAGATTCACAAAGTGGAGCTCTTTTCACCTCTTCTTCAGGGATGAGAGCACAGGCCTGGTGATGTCATCGTCATGGTAACAGCAGTCACTGTTTTAGGCTTACAGATTCAAACCTTTTGCTGGTTACAGGAAGCTGCAGCAATCCATCAAAACTCCAAATTCTTTATTATGATACCTCTGAGGGTGATAAAATCCTACACCTCCCATGCATTCATCCGCCCATTAAAACAGCTAAGGCTACTCCACAGGCCTCTGATGTGCAGTGTGTGCATGTGTGTGCATGTGTGTGCGTATTATACATTGTGCCTGTGTGAAATCATGCGTGCATCAGCCTGCGTGTCACGACTGTGTGTGTAAGTGTAAGAGAGATGGAAGGGGGAGATTCGGCTCATTGCCTTCGCCACTAGTCGGATTCCCCCAGCCCTGAGCTCCAGGCCGGGTGCTGGGGGCCGGGGCCCTGACCGGACGGCTGTCTGAACAGATGCCTGACACGTTCATGAGGACCAGTGGCAGGAGATGGAACTACTTTGGCTTCTCTGACATGCACACACACACACACCCATGTAAGTGCATGTAAGCTGAACAAAGGCGAATGTAGTGTACACCTTGACATGTGATGTAGCTGAACCAGTCTATGAATGTTTTCAATAACTTGATTTGTTACAGAAAGCACAGCGTTTGACTCTCAAATATGAAACTCAATCTACTGTATTTTTTGGCTTTTAATTTTTCATGGATTTATTGTATTGCAATGTACACTCTTTTAAAAATGTTCTTAAATTGGTTCATGAATTGAATTTTGTGCATTTTGACTTCAACTTTATTTGAACAACAGGTCACAGCGTCTGCTGCGTTGTAGCTACAGTGGAGGAAGAATGTTCTTGAAAAAGGCCGGGGGTACTGAAATTACATCCTCGGCAGATCAGCGTGGCCTAAACTGGATGTGTGGTCACTAAAGATTTGTTCAGACACACAATCCAATGCCAGTGGCCAAGGGGGAGCAGTAATCAATTAGGCTCACATGGTATTGCAGTAATTATTTACTCCAATTTACTCCTAGAGGGTGGAGAGGGAGAGAGACATGGGTGTGGGGGTGGGGGAAAGAGGGGAGGGCAAGGGGAACCATTTCATGCTACTCCAAACCACTTCCATCCATGTATCTCTCAGATCGTATCACATTATAGCGCCAGCACACCGATTCAAACTGGCACGGAAGAAACCAGGTCCATATTACCCCCCTAATTGGTCATTTCCAGGGGAAGCCTTCGTTTGCAAAATCTACTTCCAGGACAGGGCTTTCTTAAACAAGCAGGGGCTTAGGACAGAGGCTACATCTGGGCGGCAGGCAGGCGAGCATTGATTGGGTCCGTCCCAGTAGTAAGTGGGCTGATTGCTGAGTAGGTAACGTGTTACATCAGCTTTCAGTTTCCTATTTACCTTATGTCAAAGAAGAAAGGTATACACCGAGGGAGCTTCAAAGTGAATGGAGAGGCAGGCAGGCTGAATGCATTTCAATTACGGTGTCCTTGACTGTGAAACTACACAATTCACTGATGCTACTGATTATAGAGACAGGGCCCCCTAATGTAAAGTCTGGGCTGAATAGCTGAGCAGAGCGGGGCATTTTGTAATGGGAAAAAACTCTGTATAACTCTTGGCTTACCGCAGTTTACTTGTCTGTATAACTATCTGTTGATTGCGGGCATATACATCAGGTATACAAAAACTTACGCCTTCCCTCATTCATACAAATACAATGGCGGAACCTGGAAATGCTTTATCCACGCAGCACATCATGGCTGTTGATGTTTAACCTCAAACTTGATCCATGAATGTCTTCATTTTACACTTCTGGAGGGCCTGAGCAGCAAAGCACAGCTTTCTATTTCACACCTTTTGCTCCACCTTGCCTGAGGACATTTCATGCACAGGACCTCAATATGTAATAATATTTAACGCAGATATATCCACTGCACCACACATGCAAAAAGTATGCACACATACACACACGCACACGTGCACACACTGAGCAACTAGGGACCCGGCTGCTAAGTGCTGCCAGATTTCAATCCTATGACTGGCTATTGGATTTCTAGCTGCAGGTTATTGGTGATGAGCAGATCCATATCTAATTGATGTGTGTTTGTGTGTTTCTCTCATGTGTGTATCTGTACAATACATTTGCACATGTATTGTAAGTGTCCTTGTTCATGCATCTGTGTGCTCAGGTGCTCGGTTTGGTCTGTGTGTGTGAGTGACTCCAGGGAAATAAGAGGTTGCAGTGATGATTGTCAGTCGGTGAATCAGTGAACAGTAGGTGACCGTGGATCTGATTTCAGTCATATCTTACTGGCAGAGTGACGTGTTGAGCACAGGGGGGCAGTGTACTGTAGGGTTGAACCTGCCCACGCAGCCCATCACACTCCACATGGGTGAGCAGGTCTAACAATAGACTGACTGTTACAGTGTTAGAGCCAGAGCTCTCCTCACCTCCACCAGCGGAAATCACTGGCGGAATTTCTGCAACTGGCAGAGTGCTGAGTGAGACGGCCTCGGTGCACCGTAACAGTAAAATCCATCCACTTCACAGAGTCGCAGCCCTGTATGAAGAATTAAAAGGTTATCCAAACATATGTGAGTCTGAACAGCTTGTTTAGAAAAGTCACACATCACACAGAGTTTAATGAATTTCTCAAATGAATAATGTAATTGTAGTCGTAATTCTTTTTAAGTACAGCATGAAAACACAACAAGGTCATCTGAGGCACAGTTTTGTGTGATTTATCAAACACAAAGATGAGAATATGAGGGACTGGCGCTCGAAGTGTGTGCGGGTGTGTGCATTTCTGTGTCCGTCTGGGTGCCGTTCTACTGTAATAACATCGGCAGGTGGCCCAGCTAGCCCTCTACCCACCCCATCCCCTCTGCCTCCCCACTGCTCCACCGCAATGGAAAGCAGGTGTCCGACCCTGGTCTGGGGACAGAATTGAATTAATGTGCAAAAACAAATGACTCCATCAGCAGCGTCTAGAGGGGCCGCAGTGACAGGCCTGCGGACTCACACAGCCCAAAGCTGAGCACACTGTCACCCGACACTGGGCCGTCCAGCCTAATATCCACACCTATTACACGAGGATTCATGGGAAAACAACAGCCGGGGCCAAAGGTGAGGATGAGGAAGGAAGGAAAAGCAGAGAGCAGGGAGGCGTGTGGAGGTTAGAGAGGACAAAGCCGTATTCTTGGAATTACCTAGAGATCTCATTTAGACCGTAACGGCCTGTTTGTCTGTGGTGAACATCCAAAAAGGAGTGTGTTAGTCCATGCGATCTACAAGGCTTTGAGGAAATGTTTTGTCTAATTGGAAGCGACGGTAGTCAATACACAGGCGGGATCCCGCCCTTGAATGACATGCCCAACTCTAATACCGTCTCCAATTTCAGGATTACCCTGATAATAACTGAGGCAGCCATTTCCAACATACACACCCGCACACATAGACAGGCTCAGGCAGTTCTGGCATTGACATTGTAGCAGGGCACAGAGAGTAAATGTCTGAAACCATTAACTGCATCGCCTCCAATGAGGCTCTCTTGGCAGGGTGTTCATGAGAACCATCTAGAGGAGCTGTAAAAATGACAAAGTCAATATCGAAGATGACCACAATTACAGGCTTTCAGGGGACCAAAGAGTCATTGGTCTTCCTGAGAAGCGTGTCTGCATGTGTGCCGTGAACTTTTCTTTATCAGCCCTTTAGCTATTTATTAGGGGCCAAAACGCATTGTGCCTGTGCAATTTAAAAATAGTTAACAAAAGCACATTTAATGAGAATAAATTTAAATGAAATGTCCAGTGTCATTTTTTGGCACAAGTAGTTTTCTTGTGTCTTTCTTGTCTCTTTATCCTGCATCCACGTGGTTGACGTTTGTGTAACCCACAGTGCATACCATTCACATAAATAGGCTGCTAACAGTGGTAAGACCTAGAATGCAGGATGGCTATATTTATAAATGTTTCCCACCAGTTTCCAGGCAACGAGGGCTTTCCCCCATGACGAACTCCAAACTTCCAGATGCCCCCCACTGCCCATCATTGCTCCTTTTCAACCCTGCCACCACTGAAGCTACCACTAACCCCTGGTAATCTTATCATCTCCCATCATTATTTCCCTCTTCCCTGAAAAAAAGCAGTCGACCAGAACTGACATCCCTGAGACTTCCTTGCCCTTAACTCGCCCTCCCTCTCGCCCTTTTTTCTATTATTTGGTGGTTTGCAACAACCCCCGCTCCCCCTTCCCATTGCTGCTGAAACTCAGACTCAACTTTCTGTCACTTCAAATATCAGCTGGGGGGGCGGATGGGTTCGGACAGAGGCCGCCGTATCCCGTAATGCTCAAGCCAACAGCCAAACTTTGATATTAGGGATTAAGCTCCCGTCGGGCTGGCACAACATGGCGAGGCTGAGCGAGGCGAGGCGGCCCCGTAATTTCAGCCCCCTAATTTGTGAAAAAATGTGTGGAATGACATCAGCACCTATCAAAACAAGAAAGAGCGGGGGAGGGTAAAATGGAGGGTGTCCTGGGGATTCTCGCTGGCCGACAGTGGCTGATTGAGTCAGGGCGCGGTGGTGACGGGCTTTAATGTTGTGGGCTGTCAGTGCTGCAGTCTGGCCAGCTCAGGCAGACATGAGGGTTTAAGGATGGGATGGATGGGGATCAGATGAGGGGCGACCGGCATCTCTATTTCCTTCACCCCACCAAATCCCAGCTGATGCTGGAAAACCAGTGGCCCGGCATGTGGGGGATGCAATGGGGTCAAAGCGAGGAGGGGAGATAGGGGCAGTTATCAGCTCTGATAGCATTATCTGGGAGCAAACAGGGAACACGCTGGGCTGTGATGTATAGAGGCTGGAAAGGGTGGACTGTGGCGCGGAGTGGGCCGGCCACTGTGTTACGTGCGGGCCCGTCTGCATTTTCAGACTCTCACACTATCTAAAGATATCATCCCTCTCACACGCATATGCAACAGGCAGTCAGATCATTCATAATACGTGCTTGACCCAATGAGTTCATCTGTTGAACTGAGCAACAGATCTGTCTGGATCAGTGGAGACGACAGCAGCAAGCTAATAAGGTTTGAAGGTGCCCTTCTTTTGCACTCATTAACCGGTAATGCTGCCAGCTTTGATTTGATTGGGTGTATTATTACTTATAGTCTATTAATATGGGATTACCCCAAAATTCAAAGACATTATCAAATCATACATATAAAAATGTTGTACAAGCAACAGGAAAAAATCCCAAACACTCACATGGAGGCTTTTCAGAGGAGTTTTTAAATGTATTGTCAGTGTGAAGTGTTTATGAGAGCGAGGGCTTGATGAATCACCAGGCTACCATCCTTTTAATTTTTCTACCCATGTTGCTCATACTATCTCTCAACACTAAATTTATGACCTCCCTGAGAGGTCATCCAGGGGGTTACGCTTTTGGCGTTCCCGACAGCCGACAAGAAGAAAAAGGAATGAGGGGCAGGGGGTGGGGGCTGGTGAGGGGAAAGAAAAGGAGTGAATCGTAGGTAAGGGAGTGAGGACGAACAAGAGACCAGGAGAGAGAAAGAGAGATAACGAGTGGGAGATGTTGATGGCTGTAGGTCAAATGCCTGAAAGCAGCAGTCAATAAAATGGAGGAGGCCCACCTTAGAAATGTGATAAGAAATTGCTCTAAGTGTTTGCTATATATCACAACACCAACCCTGCTCTAACTGCCATGTTTTGACCATAGATGGAAGTTTTCCACACAAATGGCAGGTGTTTTTCAGTCCAAGCAAGTGCAAAATTGCTTTCCAAAAATGTGGTGAATGTTCTGGTCCTGCTTGTGACTTAAACTAAGGATCTTGTATCTTTCCAACCAATGTAGAATAAACTGTCTGACTCACTTCTGTTGAGAGAGAGATGTGGGCTGCAATGAAACACAAGAATGTACTACAAACAAAGGAATAATCCATTTTTAAAAGAGAGACTCATTAGGGTGTGATGGACATGCTGAACTTGTCTGTGAAACACACTTTTTCTAAAGCTAAACTCAAAGTCTGCACATAACTTCAGAGGCAACAGGGGCACAACTGTTTGGCTTTCATTTCAAAACCCTCTCAAAGCCCTCTAATCACTGACTTACATCAAAACATTCAGGAGTCTGGCTTAATTAGCCAAAATCAACTGGGGCTAAAGTGCATTTCTCTGCTGAACACAGTGGAATTCACATTCCAGATCGGGGCAAAGAACTTAAAATATCAACAAAACACCATACAAACTGTCAGACCAAATCAGCCCTCCTGCTCAGTCTTCGGTCGGGTTTGTTCCATTATTTTTTTATTCATCGAAAACACTACAATTAATTTCTTCAGCTTAATCATCCTCATCAGCAAATACTCAGAGCTGGATTCCGTTGGCGTGGCCGTTCCCACAGTATAAACAAAGGCATTACAGCGGGGGGAACTGCACCACGCTTATCACTACCGTGACTTACACAAACCCCATGGTTGTTGCCTTTAGCACACCAAATTTGCATGTGATTTCATTAAAAAAAAGACTTTTTCCAATGACAACACTGACTTTATTTTCAGCTCCTGGCGTTGGGCAGGGTAAGCTGTGCTGTGATCAGCCCTTAACTTGAAACCTCAGTAAAATCAGATTGGGAGAGGGGGTAATGGATATCTCAGTGTGGTATCAGTTGTTCTTATGTGGCCAAATACATCACAAGTTGACAGATGTTCGCTGCTCACTTAGCCGTTGTGTAGGATGTGTCGGGTTGTTGCAGAGGAACTACAGGGACTCGGAGGTATGTCAGCCACACACATCATCAATAAATGTGATTGATGATGCAATCAACAGGCCCTAAAGTGAATGAATTTATTACTGTCATCTCACTCAACCACTCAACCCTCAGCTGAACCACCCACACGCAGCCAGCCCCCACTCAAATACCCGTACACATCCTCCCACACACGCACACGAAAGACAAATTACAACCCTCTCTTACTCTCATTCATACGCACACTCTCAACACAACACACACTCGTGCAGACACTGACAGATACGCACATGCACTCAAGATTGCAAAAGCTGAGCAGCAACCTTTTCTTCACCAGAACCTTTCTTCAGCAAGTCACCAGATTTGTCAGCCTGCAGCTCCAGTGTCCAGAGGATCCACCAGGGGGTTTGCTGCAATCCTGAAAACAGGCTGCCAAAAAGAAAAATAGAGAAGACAGGGGGGCATGACACACACCTGCACACACACACACACACACACACACACACACACACACACACACACACACGGGTAAACGAAACAGAGAAAGAGACAAGGAGAAGACAGAAGAAAGTGCAGAAAAATATGAACCCTTGGTGCCTGAGGTCCCAGGCAAATAAACACTTCCCTGTTCGACCCTCCGTCTCTATCGTACTGTAAATCTGGTGAACAAATTTAAAGGGGTGGGGTGTGTGCGTGTTTGAGTGTGTGTGTGTGCGTGTGTGTGGGGCAGTCTAATATTTCTACCGTGACTGAGATCCAGGAAACTGCTCCATCTGCTACCAATGTAGCCACTTCCATTAAATTTCCTCCCACAAAAGGGCATCACAGAGAGCCCATCACTTCTTTATCTTTGGCCTGCTTAAAGCCTCTCTTGAGGCGCACCCCCCCAACAGAATAAATCTATTTATTCTGTGCACAAACACCATGGCTACAGCGGTCACGGCAGAAAACTGCATGTTGAAGAACACACTTGTGGACTAGTCCTCAAACACATGTGGCACATACACACACAGCTAGAAAAACACTGAAGCTAAACCTGAGAGAATCCAAGAAGATAAGGTTCTCTGCTACTTGTAATGCTGAAAACTCAACCTCAGGTTGCTGCGCACTGGGTTCACCTGTGCTCCTGGCAGTGGACATCGGACACTTTGAGGATGCTCTGGCACATCTTACAAGAGATGGAGAAACATTTGAGCACTGGTACTGTGTTTGAAGTCTGCTGGAGGGTTACAGCCTCGACTTCAGTCCAGACAGCCTGCGCATGACCCGTTTCTCAAGTTCTGGGTGAACAGCAGTTCACGCATTTTAAAAATAGATTTTCATCTCCAGGACCTGAGACCAATCACTGCCCAGTCTGTCGCTAGAATTTTTGGTTCCGCTGGGTGGAAGGGAGAGACAGGGTGAGCATTGACAAATAAACACCACTCAGCATTGCAGACCTAGACTGAGGAGGCCAAGACAAGCCCTCCTCTCTGCATCTCTAACATTTATGCACCCCCCCCACCCCAACAGCGGAAAGAATAACAGGCCGAGGGCGAGGTCCAGTTAGCGTAGGTGGCTTCAGGAGGGCTAGGCAGCATGGTGACTGCAAAGCCCCAGCACCACCTCTTCACATCTGCAGAGTGTTAAAACAGAAAGACAATAAGGAGATAGCAAGAAAATACAAACAGTGGATAAGACAAACTGACTATTAATGAAATCATGCAAGACAAATGTCTTAAAGAAAAGTAACAATAGAACAAACATTTATTCTTCACAAAAATATGATTGAAATATTAACTTCCTCCTTTAATTGATATTCAAAATGTGTTAGGGGAAGTTGAACTTGAACTCCATGACTGCTCCCTTTGGCCCAGTAGTTGCCTCTAACTCTGGCTGAGACACCTCTGAAGAATGTCACCCATGTGTGAGGGTGGGTGAGGGCGGTGGGGCTGGGCCTGGGTGGATGGACGGCTGAGCGGCAGAGACTGAAATAGCAGAGGCATTTAACCAAGTTAACTAATCAGCGCTCATTATAGACGATGTCTAGCCAGAACACAAACAGAGGCTCAACAAAGGCTCAGGGTGAACTGACACTCTGCGGCAACTGAGTGACTGAGGTTGTTAGCTGATTGGGCCTGAGCCAGGCTTAAGCTTCACCCTTTAAAAACTTAAGTGATGGCTCTCAAAAATACTGTATGATGCACAATGATTTAAGTGGTTGTGCCATGATGTCACAAGTGAGGTTGTTCTTTTAAAATGTAAAAGCAACATGAAAATATTGAACTGGAAAATCAGAATTCTACTGTAAACCCAACTTTAAATCAAAATCACCATGATCACTGTATCTGAGCATATGTCCATGTGAATTCATTTTTCTCTGTCATTCATTTGCAATTCCACATGTTCCATGTTGGTTGGATGGCCACACCGTGCGTGTGTGTGTGTGTGTGTATCTATATGATTATATATAATAGTATATTGACAAAACTGTGCAAAATACAGATCTCTGCATAAATCTCTCTCCAAATATCATCTACAACACAGTCTGGTTTGCACATCAAACAGTTGAAACAGAGGTCCTGCCTATAGCCAGACAGATAACCAGTCATAGTTTAGGATAATGTATCGGCACCCAGAGTAGCTAACTGGATTTCAAGGCTGGCCCCTAGACACACCTCTAGGACTGATTTTTAGGGTTTAACCCTCATGACTGGTAATTTTCTAACATTTTCTTTTGCCAAACCTCATGTTTTTGGTTTTGAGTGAAATAGCTAAGCAAATACTGGATGGACTGCAATGAAATTTGACACACACATTCATGTCCTTCCAATCTGACATCATCACCAGGTCAAATTTAGTGGTGAACTCAATAATTATTATCTGATAAATATTACCGACTTAAGCCTCTAAGGGCTGTTAAGGCTGTTAAGATAATGACATTTAGAAATGTGTTGTGTCATACTTGCTGCACCTAGACTACATGGATTAATGCCAGGAAAATAAGAACAAGTAACACATGAAGGTGGCAAAGATAAGAACTAATGTCTTGAATCAAACCTGAGCTTGATCAATACTTCATAGATGGAAATTATTCTCTGCTTTTAAAAGAAAACACTGCAATCACTGTAAAAGTGATTCAAATGACTTTGCAGACAATGTGTCAGTTGTTGTCTGACCTGCTATAAGTAAGACAGTGGGCAAACCTGGGAGTGACAGTGAGTGCGATCTGCTTCCAATACCCTTTGAGCTCCACAGCACTCTTCTCCTTATCTCGAAAGATAATAAGAGATTTCCAAGGAAGGTTAGTAGCCAGCTATCAGGACATTCGGATAGATTAAAAAATATGTATGTAATGCTTTCATCATGTAGCAGTCTGTGGCTTCCAGAAGATGGAGAATGGCACCAATAAACAATTCACCTTTGTACTTGGCAGTCACTGTGAGTGTCGGTAATGGCACAGGCAGAGATGGGAGAAGGATAAGGAGACCGTACAACAGAGGGCAGAGGTACATATTTACATAGATCTATAAAGTAAACAATGTAGCATGAGACTGCAGTTTACATAGAAAATTGATCTGGATATACGGAGTCCCTAAACATGCAAAAAAAAAAACACAAAAAAAAAACTATGTATCTCATGAGTATGAGAAAGTTTCTTCTGTCTTACGTTTTCCCTTCAGAGCATGCAATGAGTAAATGAAGGGATCATTTACCTTATCATCTTTTCAGGAAAGTGAATAAATCCACCTCTGCTCTGCTGTTGTTCTCTGTAGATGAGCTGAAACTAGCTTCAAATTCACAGTTTTCAATGTGGTTTAGGGGAAAGGTATAATTGAATCAAATGAACGCTGACTGACTATTTGTCCATTGATTCGCTGGGTTTTTTTGTACCTCTTATTGATGTGAAATCACTTTGGGCATTTTAGTCAAACATTAACTTTATCTTGAGACCCACTATTAGTTTTGTAGAACCTTTTTTTGAATCTGAAGTTGTGATTTAGAAATTAACTTCAGCGTCATTCTCTTTTGTAAAATGAACTTAATGGTCTTTTGCCAGCCCTTGAAACTGAAGCCAGCCCACCTGAAATTTTGTCTTGTTCACTTTTTTTTCACTTTTTTTTTTGCACATGTCCCTTTAGGGTTTCTGTATGAATATAATGGTGCAGAACAAAAATGTTCTGTATGTCTGTAATATATTGTTGGTCCAACAGTCACTGACATGCAGAGGATTAAGGAGCGACTGTTTATTGATACAACAAAATGCCCTTATCACTTCACAATCGATACTATCTAGCGTCAGCTACATCCCAGAGTAGTTAAACAGGTGCACTTTATATTCTGAACCCTCTTTGTCCACCACTCACTTGGCCTGCAGGCCTCATTGCTCTAATGGACCTGTTAGCTGTTCTGTCATCAGCATCGGACCATCAGCCAGAGGACACGTACTAAATGGTGACTATATATGTCGTGGTCAACTTATTGATGTGGAAGCCAGATAGTAGCCTTATCATTATCTTATCACAGGCATCTGCTCGCACAGGGGATCTGCAGCCCTGCTCTGCTGACAATCAGCTCGTTTTTATGTTCCCAACCGGTGCTCTTTGAAAGGTCATAATGACAGCCATCATACCACGAGCTGATGAGCGCCTCTCTCACACATGTGCACATAGACAGGCAGATGTACACATACAAACACATACAAGCACATAACCGCTCTTTCCCTCACACACACACACACACACACACACACACACACACACACACACACACACACATCTGGTGAGAGTGGAGAAGTATGGGAAGAGTCAACAGACTGCAGACAGTGAAGGCAAACGGTTGGCTCCAGTCTGGAAGAGAAGCTGTTTGTATGTTATAAACTCCACCAACATAAAATTACACACATAGAGCAATTCTGTGGAGGGAAGCAGGCATATACATAAAATGTCTGTTGACACAGTACAATAACTGAAAGATGTGTGGATTCATATGTAACAAGTTACTATGCCATTATATAATTTTTATTCATTTAGATATAACAAACTTTTGGTTAATGGTAAATGACCAGTCCTTTCTTTCTAATATGGAAGCTTCAGGCAGAAAAATCAACACAAATTTTTAATTATGATTTGATCAAAATAATTTTTTACCAGGACTTTACTTTATCATTTTACTGAAGAAAAGAAAAGAGAAGAATTGCACAAAAAGAATAAATACAAATAAAAGAAATATAAGAATACATAATACCTAAAATGAAAATAAATAATACTTTTAAATATGCCTCTAATCATTGAAAGAATAGTTAAATATTAACTATATCTGAGATGCTCTTTGATAGTGATACAATTGGAAATTTCCTTTTGGTACTGTTAAATAACGCACAGTTAAGATTAAGTGCTGCAGGTGCTTGTAGGAATATTACAGTCCTTATTTTCATTAGGGCCAGGCTAATGACACTGATAAAGCAATAGGTGAGACTGATAAAGACTCTATTTTGAAGATATGGACAGTGCAGAAGTCGTTCAGTGAGGAAGCCAGAGTGAAAAAGAGGTTCAAAGTCACTTAAAGAAATCAATAGACAGTAGCCGTGATAACAGCTTACTACTTCACGTTCATTTATTTTTATTTCTTTGGCTTCTTTGACAATTAGAATTAATCACTTAATTCCCTTCTAAAGCGGTCAATAAAATAGAGTGATATGCAGCAGATTACACTGAAAACATGGGGCAAAGTCTATTCAATCCATCCCAATGAATTTTCTAATGTGGGTCAAAAAAACCAAACAAACAGACAAAATACACTCCCTATTGTGCAAATCCGTGTGCCATCTCATTTGGCAGCTCTGCACAGCTGATAAGCCCGACACCACACCAACACCCGTGTACTGCTGTGTATTGCCCCTGAAGTTGCAGATATGTACAGTTATTATCTGAATGAACCCTGGTTAAGGACAACCAGAGATGTGTGATAAAACTGTGAGATATGGTTGGGAAACTACTATGCTGACTGTGCTGTACACACCGAAGATGCACGGGATTTTCTAATGCACAAGCTTTATTGCATTTGCTCACAGCTGAAAGAAATCTTGATAAAAAGCCACTATCATTTTCTTGTCTGTGCATCTGCCGCAGTATGTGCTTCCAAACCGTTTGTGCAGCCACAGAAATTCCAGGGTTGCTTGAGGTTAATAAAACTTTTTTTTTGGGACCACTTTTTCACATATTGTAACAATTTGGACTGCAGAGCCCAGATGGCGTTCTATTTTATTAAACAAGATTAATTTTCCACTCATGAGCTGACTGGCTAGGAGGCCATTCGTGGCCCAGCTATGACAGGTTGTAGTGTGTTCAGCTGGATTAGCCCTGGCATTTCATCACAGTGATTTATGCCTCACATAAAGAGACACTGACACGGATTCACGCTGACAAATGTACATGCATAAAACAGAAAGGCTCCAAATGTGTCCAGCTTCATGTCTAAACCTGTGGACAATAATTTATGACAAACCGCAAAAAAAACATAAAGAAGAAGTTTGCTTATGAATCATGAGACATGAGTCTGTCTTTGAATGCTCTTTAACACACTGGGGTCTTCCTGTTAACACACCCTGCATATCATCACACACATATTTCACAAAATCCCTGGCAGTAAAGAAAAAAGCTAAATGTCTGTGTGGCTTTCAGTATGCGAGACCCCTGAACTGGCAAACAGGCAAGTGCTGACAGCACTTCTGCATGACCTAACAAAAAAAACACACACACCTTTTACCCTGAAAACATCCTCAGCTCAGGGTCGAAGCCCAGTGCCACTGCCTTGGTCTGTGCTCAGAACCAAGAACCTTGAGTATGAGAGGAAGAAAATTCACAGCATTTCACGATAAGAGTCTGTCGGGATGCACTGAGCCAAAAAAGCAAACGGTGTCCTGCTTTTCTGCACCTCACCCTCCTATCAATAGAGGCTGAGGATGAGCTCCAAATAAAACAATCTTCCCCCTGCCTGGAATGCATCTTAGGCTTTATTATGAGCAAAGGTCTGCAGCAGCTGGCACTGAGAGGTTCGAGGCTGAAATAATCTTATCTGCCATCAGCTATAAATATTTGACAGAGAAGGGAGAGAGGGAGAGATGAGGAGAGAGGAAGAGGCAAGGAGGAGGACAGGCAGGGGCGGTGGGTTGGCGGGGGTGTCCAAAGGACCTTCTGAAAGCCCGGTGACAACTGCGCCTTGGAGATTTCGAACAAATTAAAAGTCAGGCCTGGCTGAGGATTTGCTGGTCTCCTCGAAGCAGGAATAGATTAAGATGCACTTTATAGGCATGTTTTTTGGCTCTCGACTGGCCGGCCGAGCTTGCGACACAGCACAGACTGTGCTTCCTGTCTATGTTCCTCATCGCCAGCACAGCCTCGTTCTTCGGTATGGAAACACAGGTGGTACCACAAATAAACACCATAAAACCGTCTGGACAGCTTTTATATTTGTACAGCACTCCCATAACACTCCTAATCAAAGGAAACAACCCCCAAAACACATTTCAGGTGGTCTGTGTGAATGTGTGTGTGGGTGGATGACGGGGGGTGGGGGGAGGAAAGGGGGGGGGGGGGGGGGTCTTTTTTTCTTCCTTCCCCCTCCTTCCGGTTTTTTTCGATCGGAAAGACCCCCCTCTGAACTCCAGTCCCTCCGTTCCCCTTG
>JBAJHX010000036.1:22015649-22034935 GCA_037176925.1 Amniataba percoides
CCCCCCCCCCCCCCCCCCCCCCCCCCCCCCCCCCCCCCCCCCCCCCCCCCCCCCCCCCCCCCCCCCCCCCATCCTATTCTTACTTCCAACTACGTCAGATTTTTTTTAATTCATTCCATATTACCTACAGACTTGTTCTGTTTCTCTCAACAACTCAGGGCCCAAACCCTTAGACAAAAGGAGAAGATTATAAGAAGAGTGGAAAAACAAAACTAATTACTCGAGGTATTTCAACCAGCCAACGCTGCTTAAAATGTAATTACATGGGTTTAGAGCTCTGGCTGAAGCCGGGGTGGCTGCAAATCTCACATTGGCAGACCTGTTCTCGGTGTAAAATATGACTGCCCCTGAAAATGACAGCAGGAGAGAGACCTGGTGTGGACGAGGAGATTAGAATCAAGTCAAGGTTCCCCCAAACTGCTTCCACAAATGTCAGCTTGGTTCAGCATTAAGATGGGAAAGTGGGTGAATCAGCCCAATGATAAGAGAAGTCACCTACCATCGCCTCTAAAATAGTAATTAACAGGTTATATCTCTGTGAAGATTTCACTTGAGGAGAAACACAGAAATATCCTCATGTTTGTTGATGCTTTTCACTCTGAAGTGGTCCAATACGTCACAATGCGCCACCCGTTTTTACAGGTTCCTGTATCAAGCCTATAAACTTCCCTAAAACAAACAAACATTAACTTTAAAACCAATTAAATTCTTCACATCTTTAAAAAACATTTTTAAAAATCCGACAACACAGGTAGCGACGTTTTACAAGGACATCTACTCGTTTAATCACCAATTAACTACTGTAAACTGTTATCTTTGGGTGGATGCACCTTTGAACGCTATCACAGGTGAGGAGACGCACACAAAGGGCGGTAAAGCCATAAAATTAGGGTAGCTATTTGACAAAAGGCAGATACCAGTCTGTATAAGGCAGAGGTGAAGGCTGCGCACTGGGAGAGCTGATAAGAGCGGCTCATCTTTCCTCAGACCGATGGCAGTTGGAGGAGAGCTCTTTTGAAAGTCTAGATGGTTATCTCTGGTAGCTCTCTTGTTTTCCATCCATAATGAACTGGATGTAGTGCAAGGACGGTGGAAATAAGCCCATTAATGCATGCAATTAGACTTTTTCTTTTCTGCGCTAGTAAAACAAAAAATGAAAAAGAAAAAAAAACATCAGGAGGAGCTGGGATGACTAATGGTTGCAACACATTTTTCTCTGATATCTAATGAAAAATATGTTATGGAAAAAAAAATCAAAAGGATAAGGGAGTTTGGAGAGGGCTAATCCTTGTTTGATCAGTGCTTCCAAGCACCTTTACCCCACGCTGAATTCATTCATGTGTAGGAGTAAAAGATCCAAACATTTCATAAGAACATCTACCTCAGCCAAAGCTCAACCTCTTTTCTAAAAGGGGGCCTGCTTATGCAATATGACAGTAAAACTCCAACCATAAACTACTGTTTATGCCCGGCTGTAAAACAAAGGTGTGTTTCCTCTGCCTGGTTTACTGCACGTCCTCTGTAGTCCTTCCATCATTTCACAGTCTTTTATAAGACTGTCTGTAAAAAGAATCACATGCGAATGTTGGGGGATAAAAAGCAAACACGAGCCACTGTGTGTTCCATGAATGCAAACTTAATTGCACCGTTAAACTGAGGTATGGGTGTGTTTCATGTGAGAGACATTAGCCTATTTGACCGATTGCGAATTCCCTTAAAACATACATTTTGTTGTGTGTGTTGGCCGGCTTCTCGTGCTTTAACTCTTGACACTCTGGAAATGCAACAGTAGGTTCTTACGCAACGTCAGGCTTTTCCTCTGATGGTATTTTGCATCAAGAGCATCTTTCAGTGGGTCAATTACAGCTCCTTTCCATCATCTTCCTCTTGGCAGCATGCATTTAGGTTTAGATTAGACAGCAGAGGAGAAGGAGAAAGTATGTTAGCAGTTATTGGAAGTGACAAAGAAGCAACCCGCTCTCTTTCAGTCAGCTCCCGTCTCCAGCTTGATGATATATGCTGAGGGAGACTGCTCCAAAAGCAACAAAAATCAGTATTTAAAGTGTCACGGTGCTATTAGGATTGCATTAAAAACCTGTGTAAATATGCCAAGTCCCTCGACAGCCTCGGCAGTGCAGAACAGGACTTCCTCCTCGAGACTGTCGATGGAGTTTTGGAGAAGATGAAGCACACAGGCCGGGGACTGGGAGGTGATTTAATACAGCTAGCATTTAGAACAACAAAGCACAGACAAAGCAGCCACTTGGACCGTGCTTCAAAGACCAGTGTGTTAAACACTTGCAGAAAGACATTCTTTGGACTCGTGATCATTCGAAATAGCGGGAAAGAAGAATTAGGGAGGAAGTTGAGGAGGAGGAAGGGAGAGAAGGAGAAGAAGGGGAAGCCAAACACACAAAACTGTCAACCTGATGATACCGCAGCAACATGAAAGGGAGGCAGACGTCGCCATCAACTTTCATCGAGTTTCACTTTAATCTCCCGAGTCCATCTTCTCATCCCATCGTCCTCGTGTCTTCCTGTCGGTGGAGCAGCCCCACAGATATGTGCTTCACCGTTGCCTTTCGAATTAACGATAATTCAACGCAGGTCAGCCGGTGTCCTGTGGCTCCACATGACCCGATGCACGTCGCGGAAGTGCTTACTCAGCAGCGGGTGAAGGCCCATCTTCAGCCAGAACTCCACTCTGTCTCTCATCAGGTGGCTCAGCTCAGTTCCTGTACCAAATCTAAAACTCTGGCAGCCCATTTTTAGGCCTGCTGGATCAGGGCTACTGGCACCGAGATCTAAGAGGCTGTACACAATATAATGTGAAATAATAAACTTCCTCAAAGTATCAGTTGTGTAAGTCGGGGCCAGTTTAGCATGTGGTTTAAGGAGGCTTTTGTTAAAGAAATTAATGGCAGATTGTTAGGGACACGTCATTATTAAAAGCAGATCAAACATATCTGCAGTTCCATGTATTCGAGCTGTACTCGATTACAGTCACACCTTGAACAACAGAGGGCACCAGCTGGATTTTCTCTGATCGCATTACACAGAGATGGGGAAACACCACACTCTGATATTCAAAGAAACTGTGATCTGAATAAGGTTTTCTTCAGTGGGAGAATCACAGTTGAGACATAAAAAGACTGAATGTTAAATCTGAATATTAGAGTCCTCCACTTCAAATGAACATGATTGCACTATGCAAATGCAAGAAATGAAAAACCGAAGTCTTATGACCTAGCCTGTCCTGGAATGGGAGGCACTGTTTTCCATTAGATTTAAAATAAAATGTGCTTTATGCATATGTAAAAGGACTACAAAAGAAATTTTGACACACACAGTAACTCAACCTTCGCCTCAGTGCTACTGTGGGCACGAACAGGGTTGTTTTCCTTTCTAATTATTTTACCAGTCCCACTTGCTTATTCTCCGAGTGATTAATCAGAGTTAAGAAAAACCAACCATCAACTGGCGCATGTTTCGCATTTCCTTCTGCTTGTGGAGGATCCGTCGAGGGCCTGGCTGCTTGGCCTTATTACAAGTTAATTGAAACCTTGTTTAGAAATACCAAGGTCAACATTTCCAGCCATGTTATCCCAATTAGTCTGCAATGAATCCCTTTAAACAGGGGGTATTGAGTGGCCGACCCAATGTGCTACTTGAATTCCCGGCGGGACACCCACATTCAGAGCCTGGGAATGGGAGAGGGTGACTGGAGGGAGAGACGGTGTGGGAGAGTGGAGGAATGGAGGGAGGGTGTTGGGCACTGCCGCTGTCCTGTTTCTCCATTTCCAGTATGAGTAACTTTATTAAAGGAACTTTCTCGGAGCGTAATCAGGTTCTCTAATGCATATATAAAAAAATCCTGGATATTTACTTTAATTTTATTTACTTTATGTTCATTTTGGTGTTAAGTTACCACAACAAGCAACGTCATCCCCCCGTCAGTTCAGTTCTTTCCTGTCTGCCTCTGCCCTTGAGAGAGGACATTTTTGTTACACACCACATTTGTTTATGCAACTTCAGAGTGAAACGCAGAGAAAGCCAATCGTGTGCCACAGAGGTTGTCATGCAAGGTCTCCTTCCAAGCAAGTGCTTTATCAGCCGATTTCACTGATTAGAGGAGGGGGATGAAGAGAGATTGATCATTGAAATCAGCTGGCCAGAATTAAAACCAGCGCGCTCACAGCCTTCAGTGGCACATGATCGCACATGATTGTTATGGAGTGTGAAGCAGGTTTTAAAAGTGCTCAACATATTTTGTGGGCTGTAATATATTACGTGCACTGAATGTACGGATCTTATGATAGAGACACAGAGAAGAGTTTGATGACAGACGTCTGATGGTGCACATGTGTAACCCAGCTCAGGTGTGAGAGGAACTAAATTAGTTACAGATATTTGGTTATAGTATGAAGTCATAAACAAATGAACATTTTTACCTGATGGTGGTGCTAGATGAAAAGTTAAAGAATCATCAAATTTGTTGTCATTCATAAGTGTGTTCCAAATTAAATAGTTGTTGAGACATTTCATTGAAACCACTAATGTCGACTTCCTTGTGGTACTAAAAGAAAACACCATCACAAACTCCTTAGGCCGCATCCTCTGGGTAGCATTACTGTCTTGAAGAGTTTTGTGCCAATCCATTTTGTAAAGTATATTTATTTATAAAGAAGAAGACATGAAAACCTTGACCTGTTTTTGTCACTAAATGAAAAATCAGGAAATCTTTAGTCTTTTGGATTCATCTTCTGAGAACCGCTAATGTTCATGGCAATTCATCTAACAGATATTTCAGACAAGACCAAAGCCATGGACCAACAGACAAATCCTGCTAAAGACATGCCGATAACATGGCTAAAATAACTAAACTGTGGTTGCTGGAAGAATTAATGTGATAATTCATATGAATTCAATATGATAATTCAGTGCAATCCAGCCTAAGTGAAGAAACATGTTCACATTGCTGCATAGTTTACAAATATAAACTTATTGTCCTAACAAGAACAAAATGAGGTAGATAAGTAAGGATGAACAACAGATGCCATGATGGCATTATTTGTGTGTGTAAGATTAAAGTGTTGAAGTGAAAGATGAAGTGAAGCTGTGTGAAGTCACTCACATTCCTACATTGATGAACCCCAGTAGAGTCTTCTTGCATGTTTAAAGACACAGAGCACAAACACTGATGGCTGATTACAGCTCACAAAACACGTTGCTGCATCTGGAAAGGAGCAACGCAGGCATTTCTTAAAAATATCGTGCAGATTCTGCTGGACATTTTCATCTGATTGCGCTCCAAGTAAGAGACACTGTTTGATGTCTGCTCACAGTCATGTACTATATTACTCTATGTTGCTGGAGTATCATATGAAGGAGTAAAAGCGGTTCTTATAACACTAAAATGTAGCTGATTACTGTTCATCTCTTCAAAGACCCTCTGTCTCACAGAAACTGCACATGAAGAAATGTTCAGTCATTATTTAGGTTTTGGTGCACACTGAGAGACAATACAAATGCATTTAAGCACAATAATATTGAACTTTTTCCAAATTCCCCCTCTTAATAACCTACAAATAAAACTGTGAAATAAACCATTGCTTTTCTACATGTAGGGATGACTTCATAGTTCATATTATTACAAATGGATTTTACACATCTGTGTTGCAAGAAAAATGAGGGTAAATGGGTATGAGCCCAATGAACTATACCACTTCAATGTTATTGATGTTAACTTTCTAAAAGAAAATATTTTTGCTGTAATTCTCCTTCAGCTGAGCGAAGCCAGAGGCTTCCATCACAGACGGGACTCTACAGCATGAGCAACGTCCCTGTACGACGGCTGCTTATGTAAGTGCAGCATACGTCGGGGGGGTGGGCATTCCAGCAGCAATCAATATCAATATCTCTCTGATGTGAGTAATAGCACGCAGTTACAATGAAGCAGTTATGGGGAGCTCCCTGCTGTGGTTTCACAGCTTCCAAAAACACTCGTAGACAGTGTCATTACTTCGCCTTTAAGCCAGCCATGTTGAACGCCACAGCTTCTCCTTTCACTGCATTTCCACTCCAAATACACAGATCACTGCGCAAGGTTAAGAAAGCAGGGCCTGTGTATTTTGGCAGGTGGAATATATTCTGAAAGAGCAACAGATCTGCTATATTTAGTTTTTGATGGCTGAGGGAGCAGAGGGAACCAAGGCCTGCGTCGGCAAACTCCAGGACCGCAGCAGGGAAGGACGAGGCATGACAGAGGCGCTACAGGAGACACAGTCCACATGCTTGCACCGGTGCCAGCACAGATAAAGGCTAAAATATTCAGAAATTAATTATAAAGTTGCACAAATTAAAGTTTCAATGCGAAACCTCTGGAGTCGGAAGCGTCGGAATGTCGATGATTAGAGGTTCGCCGTCCGTCGAAGGGCGTGCAACATCTCATCCTCCCGCCAGACGGTGACAGAATCGGGGTTGACATCTCACTTTCCAGCACACGGCTCCGCGCAGCACGGGCCGGCCGGCAGATTTACGGCCGAGTGTGGAAACAGCAGCTGGCTGTGCCGCACGAGAGGGAAGCTAATCTTGTTTACATTCAATCTGCTATTTCCTCCCCTCTGAAACCTTGAGAGAGCAAAGTCATGTAATACTTGTATTAAAAATAAGTGTAGCAGAAATGGGCCTACTGGCAGTGTGCAGTGAGAGGCTTTTGTGGCCTGGCCAAGAGGGCCTGCGGCGAAAAGCAATCGATACGCCCAATATTCCAGCACGTACTCTCGAATAACAATAACCCACATTTAGACCTACACCACAAGTCCTCGACCTGCTCCAGAGAAAATAAGGGAGCCTACTTTCTGTGTCCATGTCGATTGGAGCCGGGTGGTGAATATGATGAAATGTAACATTCGCTTGTGTGTTCTTAAGTGTGTGTGTGTGCCTGTGAATGTCACTGTGTGTATCGTAATACTAGGTAAAGAAAATATAATAACATGATCGCTTCATGTTGCGCAGTGAACGTTGGACACTCAACAGATCCATCATAGTGCCTCAGAGTGACATCTTGAGATTCTGATATTTGGATGATTAGGGGATGATTATGTTAAGGAAGACAGCTGTTAAATTCAGATTGAATTAGACATAGCTGGTTATGATTTCTGTAAGTCCGCAGGACACTAGGTGTAGGGTCAATAAAACCTCTGTCTTCCTTATGATGCTCTTGTGTCAGAATAGCTCTGCTTTGGGCCTTGTCAATGTGCTTTTTTTCTTTTTTTTTTTTAAAGATTAGATTCATGTTTGGCTGACTGCTGGATGTGTTTTTTCCCTCAACAGCAGTTGCTGGCTGTATCTGTAGACAAAGCTCTGCCAGAAATGGAGGCCTACGGGAAACCAGCAGCCAAA
Source organism: Amniataba percoides (assembly GCA_037176925.1). Classification (NCBI taxonomy): domain Eukaryota; kingdom Metazoa; phylum Chordata; class Actinopteri; order Centrarchiformes; family Terapontidae; genus Amniataba; species Amniataba percoides. Next base: position 22,023,054 of record JBAJHX010000036.1, read on the forward strand.
ACTGCAGCCATCATGGCCCTCTGGTGTGCTCAGGAATGAAACAATTGAAACTTCCTAAAAAAGGTGAGAGGCAGTTCAGAGCACAAAAGACGGTTTTGAAGGAGAACCTAACATCTCATTGTGGGAGTGAGCCAGTGTCTTGAAGTGCCCGCAGCACAGTGGGGAAGGACACAGAGGAAGCACGCCACTGCTGAAGTGGTGTCAAACACAGTTCCTAACCAGCCATAGCTAACCATAAATGAAAACTATGGCTGGGAGTACACCTCCCTCAGGTGCCATACGCCTTTGATTTTTCCAGGACGGCTTACTTTTGTCCAGAATCCCAAAGCTCCCCTCCCTTAATTCATGGAAGTTTGCTGGATTTATGGAAGGTCTGGTACCATAGCAGCACTTACTCCATGAATGCACACACACACACACACACACACACACATACACAGTGCAAGTACATGTGTACAGATGGATGCACAAGAAAAAATTACGTCTAACTATGCAATGAAACCAGCTGCAGCCACTAGAGTTACCACTCCCTCCTGTCCAGGGTTAGAGAAGAAACTGTCAAAATGTGGCAAAAAAAACAAACAAACAAAAAAACGCTTTTAAATAGGTTGAGAAAGAGTTCCTATCACATAAATGATTATTTTATGTAAGTACCTTGGAAAAAAACACAAAGCAACGTGTAATGTAAGCAACAAATGAAAGGAAATGGGGATAAAATAAGGAAAAAACACAACGGAAAAGCACGTTCTTTTTACGGAAACTAAATTTCAAACTGAAACCCTGCAATCACCACATTAAAGGGCTCCCATTCTTTAGACGACCACTGGTATGCAGCGTGGATGCCAGGGCAGTGTTTTCCATTAGATTTCTCTGTTTTTTCAGTTGATCTGGCAAATTAACTTACAACAGGCTGAACACAAGATGCAGCCTGGAAAGGAGCATAGCAGCAAATTGCATTTATCAAAAACACTCACTGGGACTGTTTACTTTATGTGATCTAATAAAAAAAGCTCATGCTGAGAGTGTTTCAGTGATTGCATATGGATATAAGAGAACAGTAAGCCCCAAGTAAAACCGCCCAGACCACATGAAGAAGGGCCACATTTAAACTCCATCACCGTCATTTGTTTATCACTTCAACTTATTCATGGTATCTTTGTGAGACAGTTTTTCCCATGCTGGCTCGCCTGATGGGGATGTGATTGCTCATGCTCATTGTCGCATTCTTCAAGGATAACCAGGCTTATAAAAGCTGTAGGTCATATCCTCGCCGACCATTTAACACGCCTAAATTTACACATATACAACTATTATTTCCACAAAAAAAGTCATAATCTACCGAAGGCCAAACTCTGGCACACACATTTTTTTTGTTTCCTACCACAGGTTTTATAGCGCCGTGCCATGAGTTCAGCGAGAGAGGCAGACTTATGGTTTTGTACGGCAGCATTCTCCTCCGCCCGCCACATGGTGACCCTCGGAGGAGCATATGAACTGTTTCAATAAAAGACTTGGGCTGGCCTTTCACCGCCAACAAGGAAGACATCTGTGTAAAGACATAAAGAACACACCTATTTGGGATTTAGTAACAGTGGGATTCCCTTAATTTGCCTACAGGTGTGTCAAAAGAAAGATGAGCTGCCACTGCTCAGCCTGTTGGATGACATCCCTTGTCAGCCAAAAGGGCCTCAGACGACGACACCTTACGAAGGACAGGGAGCAAGATCAAACAGGGCTGTCAGTTTGAGAAGGTTTCCAAATGTGCCAGGGGAGGCTGGATACGAACAAGGATGACCCTGTAAAACGCAACACCACTACACGCTATTATCCGGTCCTTCTCTCCTCCCTCACAGCCTTGACGGAGAAATGCATGATGATTTTTGCAGATTCTTTGGCTGTAAATTGAACAAAAAAAGCTCCCTCTCACCCCTTTCAATTTTTTTTAAAAATTATTTCTGTGTTACATGTGTTTAAAATGGTCCATTGTACCGTATATATATATTCCAGCCATACAAATTAAAAACCCTCCCAAAAGCTCCACCTTGTTCCCAATGTTTCGGTTCACCTCAGTCGCAGCCAACACAGGTTTTTGAGGGTCACGGTCCTGCAGTTTTTATGGATCTCTTTAAATCATCAAGTGCTTAGCAAAAATGGCTAAGTGTCCAAAAAGTAAAACAATGCAGCCAGGTAAGTAATGGGGCGCCTATGCTCTATAGACCACGGACCACCCAGTCAGTAGCAGCAGCAGGCCCTGCCTGTTTGCAGCTGTTCGGTTCTAAACCAGGAGACCTCCAGGCACTGGTCATCAGCTTGGAAACATCCCACGCATCCTTAGTGGATAAAATGTCCTTTAATCCACTGGAAGGAAAGCTGATGGAGATTAATTGTTTTGTGCTTTCTCCATCATTTTTCTCTTGTTATTTTTGTCCCTGTCACTTAAAAATAATAATTTGCCATTTTTATGGGTCCCTCAGGAGAAATTTCTTTGTCTCTTGTCCTCCTCCACAGGGAGGTCAGAGGTCAGGATCAGCCACAGAGAAACCCTCTTGGAGCTGGTAGGAATTCAGTGTCTTACTAAAGGACACTTTAGCAGGGTGGAAGCTGGTCCGTGTGAGACTTAAAGGGTTGCGTTGCTGATCCTCAGGCCACTCTGAGCTCACTCCACTGTAAGTGTTACACACTGCTTACTGTGCATGTGTGTGCATTGCTCTGTGTTTTATGTCATTTGCATACTTAGCTAGTTTATTCCTTCCTGGTAAAACTTTTTAGGCCACAGCACAGTGTATCTCCTGACCCAAAGACACGGCACAGTTCATCGCCCACAAAGAGCTCTCCCCTGACAGCCACCCACAGGGAGCTGAGATCTGCTCTCTGACAGCCCTCGGAGGAACACTAGCCAATCGCTGAAGAGAAACAAGAGGAAGAGGATGAGTCCAGCAAAGACACGCATGTGGGAAAAGTAAAATGTCCTCAGTGAGAAGCGAACGCCCAAACCACAAACTTCTGTTGGAAACATGACGACCGCTCATAATGGGAATTAAGTGAACAGCCTGAAGAGTCTAGCTTCTTGTCTTCTATCCTCAGCACGCTGTCTCTCTGGCAGCTCCGGAGTGCTTTCTCAAGGTAGAATCTGACATGATTAAAGCTCACGAGGGGCTGTGAAAGTTCTGCGAGAGCCAGCCTGCCCAACAGCATTCTTTGGATGTAAAATGTAAGCAAAGACTGTGTGGAAATCCATATTCTACTGCTCCCAGCCTTTTGTTTTGCATCAGAAAGGTTAACTTAATAGTGGTGAAAGCACTGTGGACAGAAATGATTATCATATGCCATATTCTCCAAGGGAGACCTGATTTTATTATGTTGACTTTTAGAGAGTGGAGGGCCCAGTGGAATCAGAGCTCACCGTCAAATGTCCAGCCAGGCCAGAACCAGCCAGTTTCGCATGACCTTCCCTGTCACAGAGTATATTCCCAGCTTTCATCTCCCGGTGGATTTTCCTCATAAAACGCAGATAGCGCAGGCCCTTCAAGGTTGGTTTGAGGATGTAGACTATCTCATCCTCATTGAGCTGTGCAACAAAAACATACAAGGGTTGTTTTTCCAGTGATTAAGACACTCCAAAATATCAGATGCTGAGAGGCTCCGCATGGAATAAAAAAGCAGCTAGTGAGGTTTAATTTGCCTTCAGTTATGGAGCAACAGGTGCTGTCGCTGGTGGTCTGACTTAATTTTGGTAGTTGTAAAACACATGGAAGCTAGCAGTCATGTTTGAAATCATCTCATCCATCAAAGCCTGTTTTATTTTCAGCTTCCAGAGATGGAAGCTCGGAAAATGCAATGGCAGCCCGTCTGCAGCCTCAGCGTCAAAGTACCCAAAAGCCCCGTCTTGAATGTGTCCATGCAGATGACGGATGTTTCCTCGACTTAAACCGACTCGCACATTATACATGCGCACTTTGGTGCAATTTTTTTTTCTCACAGCTCATTGCTCGACGTCACTCAATGTCTCAGCCTCTAAACCTTTATCCCATTTTGAGCCACCCAGTCCTGCAATAAGTTAGCCCTTTAACAAGTCAGCCAGTTGCCCAGACAGTCAGCCAAGCAGTCCAACAGTGGCAAACAAGTGTAAGAAGGTTTATGAATCAAACGTCCCCTGGCTGATGGCTGGCTGTTCAGGACATGAGTCACACACACCAGAGTGGCAGTGGCAGAGAGCGAGGCAGTCAGGGATGCATGGAAGAAGGGGAAATTCCCATTAAGGGATGGCCAAGGAACCGGGCTCGGCCAAGCTCTCCGGCAGAATGTGCACTTCATTAGTGGGAAAGTGCCTGGGAGAACCAGGCCGGGCCAAGTTCTTTGAGGCTCGGGAAAAGCTAATAAAAGTCCACGCCAAGGAACCATACAAGCACACTCGAACGGAGAGACAAAGCAACGCAGCAAGACAGCGGAGGTCTCGTCAGAAAAATGACCAGAGAGGCATAAAGGCTTGCTACATTATTCCAGTGGCCAGGTTTGTCTGCGTATGTGGCATCATCTGTCAGAGTCAACAGACAGATGGGGTTTCATGGCTTCAGAGAAATGCAGCACAAACAGCCGTTTTTAAAGCTGTGATTCCCACCAGAAGAATCTAAACTCTACAGAAAGGTCCAGAGAGACGAGTCTCTGTAGTTTCTGAATATCGAGATTTTCTTCCGATTCCTGTCTTTACAGCTGGGCTGGAATTGCTTAGCTTGACTTACACTGCTACAGTCCAGACAGGACCCCCCGACGCTGTAGGTTAACACAGCCCCAGCAAGCACCCAGCTGTCCGGGCCGGGAGAGCTCACATAAAACACAAGCTGTTTCATTGCCTTTACGCATACGGCTACACTTATACCACACATTGCCGCTTTGACTTATGTAAAGAGAATTTCTGTTGCAATACCACAAAGACTTTTAGCGAGAGGCCGAATCGTAAAGAGGGAGAAAGCGAGCGGGGACATGAAGTGGAAGCCGAATATTTATGGAATTCCAAAGGAGCTGGAATGAGAAGTGTTTTCAAAAGGTGATTTCTGAGGGGAGACGCTGACGTTGAGGATGTGATTCACTGTGTCACTCATTTCGGGAGAGAAAACACACGACATGATTTACACGCTCATGTAGACACAGCGAAGGGCCCGCAGGGATCATCAGCCGTTGGTGTTTTTGTTGCTGTTGAAGCCCTGTCCACACAAAAGGCAGGACGGCTGAGTATTTACAGGCAGGACTTCCCGATTCACCAGTGAGCAGGGTTTGGCCAGCAGAGGCTGGGCCCGAGCTCGCAGCACCTGGACAGTTACAGATCCCCACAGCCCACTTCGGCTGCTTGGACGCAGCACGCACCACAGGAGCCCGCTTCCCCCTACCCTCCAGCCACAGAGTCCTCCGCTTCCATCTCGCTCCATGCACTTAGTCGGTGTTTATTCTCTCAAATAGTAACAAAAGGACGGGGCCGCCGAGAACAGTATCTTTTTACAACGTGGTGACATCACTTGTAAAAGCAGCGAGGTAAACACACAGAGCTCGGGCTCCTGGTCTTCGAGGTTTACAGTTCCCTGCCTGTCCATCCAGAGGGGCCCGGTGTAACCCCTGGTGACCCCCGTACCGCTGTCTGACTCCTGATTGGGGTCAGGAACATTGCTCACGTTGGTTTCACAGCCCAATGAAATCACCCCAATGGACACGCTGCACTGTGCTGTTAATTCAGTCAGTAAGGATCTGGGAAAAATGTGCTTTTTTCTCACTTTGCGCTGTAACACAAAGCATATGAATGAACTTACAGCACTTATAGGGTGAGTGAAAAGATAATTGAGATAATGAATAATAATATCACCCAATTTATCATGAAGAAAACAGGAACCAGCTGCAAAGATGAAGACAGAGGAAACAAATAGAATCCATTTGAGACATAGATTTGATGTTGTAGGTCTTTAAGGGACTAAGAGAATAAAAGAATAGATGTATTTTATGTTATTGTCTCATCATTAAAATATCCATAAGCCTCAGAAGTCAAATGATTACTTGAATTGACAAGCTGTCTATATAAGTCAATTGAGTGTAATCCTGCAGTTACACTTGTCATTTCAATACGGTTTTCAATATGTGATCATAAAGATCTTAAAAGGGTGAATTTCTGGTTATCCACATTTGGCCTGAAAATGTCAGTCATGCATCTCTTGTGGTTGCATTTAATTCAGTCTGTTCACATTTTGCTCCATCTCTTTATGTTTCTCCAATGAACAATGTAACTGGACAGTGTCCCGACAATGCAGAGTTCCACTGAAATCCGACCACCTCGGATGTGGTCTCTCTCAAAGCAAAATCTCACATGGGAGTGTCCCTGACCTGTCAGTCAAAGCATCCTTGCATGAGTGAATGCTGAAAATAAATGGAAACAATAATGGAAATGATGGCTTGAGTTGAGTCAGCATTAGTCAACAGCTGCTACAGTGGCAGCCTTGACAAACATCTCTGCATCAGGCAGAGTATCTCTCCTGTGGTGGTACAACAATGGCTGCCACAGCGTATCCCTTCTCAGCTGAAGCAAAGAAGAAGTGAATGGGACTTGACTGTAAGTGAAGCCAGTGAGGATCAGCTGATCTCCAGCTGTTCACTCATAGACATGGAGCTGGTTTCTGCTGGTTACTGGGCCACTGGGCTGCAGTCAGCGCTGTAATGAGGAGCATTTGTCTCTGCTTCCTCCCTGCGGTCACTTTGACAGCATCTGTTGACTGTTGCTGCACCCCCCCCATTCCATTACCCCCCCCAACCAAAAGTCCCAGATACACAACAGCTAAATAAAAACACACAAATTAGCCATGTGGACCATGGTAAAAATTTCCAGCTTCCCAGGCCAGGCCAGCTGGATCTTGCCAAAGTTACATGTGCTGTACTTTTAGTCTGCAACAAAAGCCTGCATCACGAGCTTTGTTTTTCTGAGGAGTCAACTTCAACCTGAGCAGTCCTCCCCTGTGTCACATCATCATTTCTGCAGCGTACATAGACTCTGAGGGATCAGTACAAAACTTGGACAAGAATTTTTCAAGTTTTCATCATTCCAAAAACACTCAAAAGTAAAGTATGACGTCTTTATACTTACCGCAGTTCTGCGCAACTTTTCTGAACCTGCACTAGCACATTTTGTGGCCACTTGGGGGCGGTGGAAACAAACAACAGACACAAAATCCACATATGATCAACTTGTAAGTCAAAATGGTGGTCCTGTTAGCAGACAGCACCTTCTCATCGGGTAAATGCTCCACAATGCTCAGCAGCTACTTTGTCTGCTTGCACTTTAGAGCTGGGCAGGTAGTGCCTGCTGCGGCCAAAAACAACCTTATAAAACCTGTGAGAATGACTCCAAACAGAACAGTTGTGGGTAAAAATACTGATCATTGCCATTTTGAAGTCAGTGAGTGGGTAGTTATATAGTGGAAGCACATACATCAGGCATAAACGTAAAATGTTTGAGTATGTTTTTAATATCTCAGTTGTATCAGTATTACAATATAATAAAAGCCCACACCACCTTCCCTTCAGTGGGTCTCAGATTGACCTGTACAAGTCACTATGCACTACCAAAATCTCCTGTGCCAGGTTCAATAAAAGAAATTGTTCCCTTTATGGGCTCATTTATAATTACCAAATTCACTGTTACCAAGGGAGCAGTAATCAATTTCCCCGCTTAAACCAGTGATACATCCACTACGAGCATTAGCAGAGATTTATAAATATAAAAAGTCAGAATAATTGTGGATATGGAACTTTTATAGTATTTTTAACAGCTCCCACAGCTTTGGAACCAGGAGCCCGGGCCCCTAGAGCCTCCAGCAAGCCCTCCCTGCACATCCCAAGGACGGCATTCCCCTTCTTCTCCTCCTGCTTGAGCACCGTCGGTGCTACTCCACATGTGAAATCAATACCACATCATTTATAGCCAATTCTCCCTTGTACCATCAAATCTGAAACATATTGCCAGAAGTATTACCTTTTTTTTTAATACTCTCTCCTCAAAGATAAAACTCACTTAATGAAAAGAAACACACCAAAAAAAAACTGGAATGACAAGGGAATGTCATGACAGCACATTTAAAGGGTGTCAAAGATTGCCCTTTCAGAATGTATCAGTGCATAATAATGCGGCCTCTGTGTCATGCTTAGCAGTAAATGGATTCTTGAGAAGCATTTTAATTTCATGCCCAAATGGCAAGGACGTGTGATGAGAGCCGCCAGAGAGCGTTAAGTTGGATGTGCAGGGGCCTCCACCAGCTCTAGGCCCTCTCATAGGTGTTTAATAATAAAGCCTTGGTTCATCCAGCCCAGCACTTTGACTGAGATTATGTGCTTCCCAGACCAACCCCAGGGCCCTTTAACTTTCATAAAACATAATCCTGGAACACACTTACACCATCCATCACTCCGACGTATGCTGCACATGCCGAGACAGATTTTTTCTGTTACAGTGACAGGTAAAATTCAAGGCTTTTAGGAAATATTAAATCTACTGAAACGCCGCTCCATACCAACAGATTTCTTCACCTGTCTCATTCAGGACGCCGCTGTGTGAATTTTACGCACAGTCGCGATACGAGTGGTGCGGCCCGGCGATGCCAGTGCCAGGATTTGAACCTCCACAGAGGTGAGAAATATGTGATTTGTGAGCAGTTTTAACACTACATCACACCTCTCTCTGCAAGCCCCTTAACGTCCAATTACAGCATTCGAACAGCAGTGACAGGAGACTGTTTCCATCCAAAAGAGTAAGAGGGGAATGTGGTTTCTTTTCCTCTGTGGTATTAGGAGTATTTTACCAGGACCTGGGCACCAATCTAAAGTCTATGTAAAGACAAAATAGCCTGTTTTTCTGCGCACTTCCACTCCCATCAGACACAGCAGCGTACAAAACTCGCATGGTCCTGCCACAGGAGGACTTTTTCCACCAGCTTCAAACAAATACTCCAGTTGTGACTCGACTTCCCCCTGGTTTTACGACAAAGCACCAGTGTTGGTATAAAACAGGTCATTGGGACCTCCCCAGGACCAGTTTGGTGAAGCCGTGCAACCTGCCAACATCCACAGCCGCTCAGGAGCCCCCCCCGACCAATAACTCCGCTCTCACCCATATGTCGTAAACAGCTTAAAACCCTATTAAAAGCACAAATACATTTCAGAAACTAAGTAGACATTTATAAAACAATATTTCCTGTCTGTGAGGTGACTGTATGACTGTATTGACTGTGTGACTGTATGGATGCAGAAGCTTATAATGTATTCCTGGTGGTGGTCAAACTTTTCCCTGGCTACAAGTTGTGAACATGCATCCTATAAATGCATCAGTAAAAGACGGTGATTTACTGGGCTGGAAGGGAAGTGATTACGAGTGACTGATGAGAGAGCAAAAGCAACCTCCCTAAAGACTGCACCTGTGTACATTAACATTTACTTAGTGTGTGTGCGAGTTAGTTTGAGTGTGTGTGCCGCTGTAAAAATGCCTGAAAGCGTTTTTTTTGTGTGTGTGTGTTTGTGTGTAGGCATGCGTGTGTCCACACACTAAATGCAACCATACCGTCATCCAAGCCATTAATTCAAACCACAGCGGAGCAGAAATCCATCAATAACACAAGAATCCATTCAAGAAATTATGTTATTTTAGTTCAAAGAGCGTGATGAAAATGAGAGGGGGAAGAGCAACAAAGCTGGACTCCCGCCAAACAGGGATATTTTTAGCGTTAGAGAAAAACATTCGCCTTTTCAGCCTTTTATGATAATAACATCTCAGTGAGTCACTGGCAGAATAATGACAACACGCTGAAGAAAAATTTAATTAGATTGTCCGAGGTTCATATGAGAATCTGAGAAAAGTGCATGCCTGTGGAGTAGCTGTCCCAAAGGTCCTTCACAGCCAAAGGTCCTCCTTGTAACAGTGTCAAGATCTGCTCTCATTTTTTTTAAGTGGAAAGCCATTTCCTGACTCTCTTTCTAATGTGCATACGTCTGGCACATCACAAAGGGGGAGAAAGGCAGGGGAATAAAGAAATTATATGAAATCACACAGGATGAATGTTATTGTTGTTGCTGTTGATGTGGGAAAATGACCGGGTCTATTGCATTATTCATTCCTCATCCAACATCACAGAAATGTTTTCAACAAGGCCTGATTACACCAAATCATGACTAGCAGACAACTTTTTAGTTGGTCTGTCTCTCCATTTCTCCTCACATCCACCCTTTCCAAGCACCTATCTCTCATCTTTCCACTTTTTCTTCAAACATCGGTCCCTCCTTCCATTCGGCCATTCCTCCATTTCTTCATCTCTCCATTTTTCAAACTCTCCTTTACTTTCTCCGCCCAGGCTCTGTGAAATCTCCCCGTCCCTTGCTTTCATCACTCCATCCTCGCTCTGTTTCAGTCTTTCCATCTCACCCCAGGTACGGGACGGATGCAGCGTTCACTGGGACCTTTTAAAAACGTCACTTCTGACAGACTGCATCAGACACTCCGCCGCTCTGTTGATTTATCCTTCCAGTGTGCTGCAGTAACTTTGTTAACGTCTCTCATCAGCCTATTAACAGCACATGAGCATGGGCAGGAAACAGGTGCTGGGAGAGTTTTACTGTCCATCACCTCACCAGCAGGAGCTGATCAGCAGTCAGGAGAGCAGGCAGCGCAGTTGCACGCAGAGCTCCAACACATTGAGTCCACAAAGTCAAAACTTCAATAACAAGAAGTACAAGACAATGGAGTTCATGCTGAGAGAGCAGCAAAGGAGAGATGCAACAACAGAAAACATCAAGCAAAATGGATACAAAAAACATAAAATCTAAATTATTTTAGATAAATTTTTAAAGCAGTCTGAAGATGTTGGTATACTTTTTTTTGCAACTGCTTGTCTTATAATCAAATAGCTGAGTAACAAAATCTATGCACCATGTTTTACTTTGTTTCTGCTTCGTTTGTTTTGGTGAGACAGTGCAACTTCCTGGAGTCTTGTTACCAGGCCACCAGCAGACTTCCCTGCCAAAAGGAACAAAACAAACAAACTTTTGACAAGTAATAGAATAAGCAATTTTCCTAAAAAATATTTTTTTAAAAATCAGTTGGTCCTTTAAGATTAATAAAGAACACATCAAACACAGTAGGAACCTTTTTCAATGGACATGCTCACAGTCAGATATCAATTCTGTGATCAATAATGGGCCAGATCCAGTATAGAAAACATGAATTCACACCATATGGCCTATGTGACATTGTATAGTATGGAACAATCAAAAATGTGCAGTACCGTAGCCTCCAAATAAAAAAATACAGAATTATTATCCACAATAGTAGGAAAGGTTCCACATAAAAATCTTGGATCCACAGTAGATTTGAACTGAGCTAAGCCAGTAAAGTGAGGTGCCAGTCAGTCAGCCTTCAGTGAGAAAAGAGGCAAAAACAGCCATGATGCAATGCGCGCAGGGCAATAAGGCATGAGGCACCTTTTAAAAAGCACCACAGCCCTCACACCAGCTGAGCAGCTGAATCCAGAGAATCCCCGCCCGGCAACAAAGAAAGGTCACGCCTGTCACAGCTGAGCCGTGGACAGCCTCAGAACATGCTTCAGGAAAATGCTTCCTTCATGACGCGCACACAACAACGCAAAAATGCAGCGAGCTCACAGCGTCTGAGAGCTGTTTGATATGAGCCTGTCTGCCTGTGGAGGAAGCAGGGCCTGCAGGAAACTGCTCAGCTGCCACAGCTCTCCTGCTGCCTTTAACACGTGGATCCTCCAGCACCACACACACACACACACACACACACACACACACACACACGGTCGTTATGAGCTGGGGAGTGATATGGTTTGTGTTAATCCTCATCTCTG
>JBAJHX010000036.1:22044689-22121812 GCA_037176925.1 Amniataba percoides
TATATATATGTAATGATGTGATCAATGTGTAAATCAGTGTGAGTACTGACACAACATTTATTTAGATGACTGAAAGATACAATTTTATAGACCTTCTATACAATTAAAGGGAATAATCCTTTGCTTGCTTTAAATCTAAACAGGAGTCTCCCCACAAATGCCCCACATGCGGAAGAACCTTTAATCAAAGAAGTAACCTGAAAACTCACCTTCTCACCCATACAGACATCAAGCCCTACAGCTGTGGCCGCTGCGGAAAGGTGTTTCGGCGCAACTGTGACTTGCGACGGCACAGTTTGACGCACAGCCCACATCAGGACTACTAGCCTGGACAGACTAACAAAAAAAAGAACAATGGACAAAACGCAGGAAGACAAGCCGGCGACTTTTTGTTGCTCAAAGACAATCTCCAAACCGGGACACGTTTACTGCAGCACATTTTAGAAGTGGGATTTAGTTGCGCCTGAAGTGGAACAGCAGCGGAGCCGTGGCCATGTCCAGCTTTCACACCACCTGTAAATATCAAGACCATGTACATAATGTTGTTTTTTTTAATTTTCTTCTCTGACCTTGAAATGATACAGTTGTCCAAAAAAACAGTCATAAGTTTAAAGTATGTTAAATTGTATTTTAGAAATAAATATTTCCATTATATTTGCATTTGCTCTGTCTTTATTTCCTGATGCTTCGCAACACCAAACACTATTAAAGGCCAAAAGTCATATTCAGATGAAACCACTTACCATGGGTATCAAATTAATAGTCTATATGTTTACAGTCTGCAGGCAGTCGGAGCTTAGTGTGGGCTTGGTGGTTTTTTATGGTAGACAGCAGGTATCAGTTAGCAGTAAGGGCGCATAAAAGCCTTGCGGACAGGAAAGTCATTAAAATGCAGAATCATGTGTGCTCTTTTGAGTCTAATTAATTTTATCTTTATCTTATTTTATCTGGTAAACAATACGATTTTATTTTTTGAACAAAATGATGATGGTTATTTGTGCAGAGTTGCCCTCCGTCCACCTGCTGGCGTTTCTCCGAGCGTCTGCATTATTGAGCTCCATTATCATGAGCCCACGGAGGCTGATTAGTATTATATTAGCGGCATTAGCAGCCATATCACGTGTCTTTATCTGCATCACCTCTGATATCAGAAGCGGCCTGCAGCTGCGCACAGACAGCACGTTAACTCACCCAGACGTGGCTCAGCTGATGGCACCTGCACCACACATCAACAATAAAATAACGCATTTTATCATTCAAACATTGTGTTATATTTCGTAGCAACCTGCTGCCAGGCTGTATTGAGCAAAATGATAATTTACAACATCACATCAGTTCAGTACAGCTGGAATCTGCATGTTACAATCTGAACCCATTTAAGATGTATTTTGATCACTCTTGAATAATCAGTTGCACAATAGTATTATCTCACACTATATTATAAGGTGCATTTTCACGGGGAAATTCTGAGTGCTTTGGACATTATTCAACACACACACGTTCAGAGAGATTTGTTTAAATAATGTATTAATTTCAAGACGTGGATTTGGTCCAGCTCACCTTTGATCGGATCAAACAATCATTATGAACCATCAGAGATTTGACCTGCTGCGGACACAGCTCATCTGTATCTGTGTTTTCTTCTTTTATTGTGAAGGAAAAGAGGTTTCTCTCCCTCTGATTTCATCTCTCGGTCCTTTCATGTGACTTGGCCTTCAGGCCTGCAGTTTCACGCTTTCACAGCCGTTTCTGTCTGCCGAGGACTCGTTTGAAAACCTGATTTTCACCTGACCTGCGATTAATTGCTCGAAAAAATTGCATTTATATTTAATGGGCTCGAAAATCGGGTCTGGAAAAAAGTGGTTAGAATAACAGGAGAAGATTTAAAACGGCGCTCATTGCTGCTGAAAGGCCATTAACTAAGGCCCAGTTTATTACGCACTGCAGGCTTTTCCTAATTAGCTCCTAAATGAAAAGGCAATAACGTGCAACGTCTGCAGCGAGCTCATGTTTGCTACAAAAACAACTGAGCTTCTTAATAATCATACAAAAAATTAATCACCGACAATGAAACCCTGCAAACGATCCAAATACGAAAAGCTGGATTTTGTACATGCAGTTATAATAATAATAATAATATTGGTAATAATAATGACGACGAAAACATGGAGATTTTTTATTTCATTTTCAATTAATTGCCTGAGTAAGTAACTCAAAAAAATGCATTTATATCTGTATTATCTTGTGGTGAACTAATTCGATTATAGTTCAATTCTAATCACCTTAAATAAACGAAACCACCCTCCAGTTTAAATATGAAGGAGACAAAAAAAAGCATGTAACCATACTGAGGGGTGTACAGAAGTGTGAGATAAGAATATATAGAATATATCACTGTAAAAGAAGAAAACACTCAGCTTTTTTTCCTCACAGGAGAAGAAAACCTCCGTGCATTTTAAAACAAGCACTTTAAATGTAATTTTTCACTTTTCTTACATTCGTTTTTATTTGAATTGGTTGAGCACTGCTGGCAAATGATGATGAATATTTTAATCCAAAGGCAGGAAATATATATAGGTTGGAATAAATCCTTAAGAGTGTCCCGGAGGAGAAAAGAACAGACGTTTTTTTGTGTTCACAGGGATCACATTATCTCAACAGAACAACAACAGGACAAAGTATGTCCTCAGTTTTAATTTGAAGACATAAAATGAGTCCAAAGCATTTGTCGTCAGTCTCTACACCACCAGAGCACCAGACTGTGATCAGTGATCTGAATCTATCATCTAAAGGCTGATCAATGGACCCATTTAAAGCCTGATCGGAGGGTGCATAAATATTTTATACAATTATATCCATTTGTTCTATTATTCCTATTTTTTATTCATTAATTTGGAGCAATTCGCAGCCTGATTTGACTTCAGAATAATCAGAGTAACGATGACACACACACACACACACGCAGAGCTGGCAGAGCGGACAGTCACATGGTGAACTTCATTGGTGACCGGCCTGTGTGGACTGTGTACTCAGGAAGCTTTATCTAGCTGACAGGGGAGAGGCTGCACTGACTGCAGGCCACTGCTCCGACTTCTCCATATATGACCCTCACCCGGTGACAGACGTCCACTTTTTTTTATTGAGCCACACAGCCTCTAAACACCAATCTGCAAAATCCTTGAAAAAAATCTCATTGAAACCATACGGATATGAAAGAAAGTCAAAGTCAGACAGGACCTTCAGAGCTCCCTAGAATGTAAAATCACCTGGATTTATTTGTTTTAGCAGGTTATGACTTATTTCTGAGCTTTAATAGCCTAAGTCAGTTTAATACTGTGCACTTAAAAAAACCAATTCAGTGGCAGCAGCTGACAAAAGAAGAAACAAAGTGTTCAGGCAGACAGATGTGACAGAGCCACATGAGCAGAGATTATTGCTGTTTGCGCACTTGGGTGTGACCTAAAGATGGATCCTAACCCCGTGTTTCACTCACAGTGTTTGGTTTTACTCCGATTTGACATATCTTGTCTATAAAGGCAGTTTTTTTTTATTCCAAGGTCACCTTTGGTCTTAAAACAACAAAAAAGAAAAAGGCTCATATAATTGAGTTTTTATTGATTTTTACCTCAGCATACATTGTCAATGTATATTTTTTTCCCAGTGCATTTCAATTTAAAACATACTATATGTATTTATTTTGTTATCAGTGTATTATTTTATTTCATTATTATTTTAATAACAGTCCATTTGTACTTTCCAGTGCTGCTTCAGTTGCATAGCTATGTTACAATAACAATGACACCCATTTCACATTAGGAATATAGAATATTAAATCGATAAGTTTACCTATCACCTGTGTGACGGAAATACAAAGATCCATCAATCATAACCTTCATCAGTCACTTTCTTAGATTTTCCACCAAACGCCCCCTGTGTCTCCGTCTCACTTTCTCAAGTGAATCTCTGTGCTGGAAATAGAAACCTATTTTTTTGCGATGTGAGCCGTGGGAGTTGGCCCGTTGTTTTGTAAATATCTGAGTCATTTCAGGAGACAGTCGATCACACGCTGACAGAGTTGAGGAGCTGGTCCGTGTGAGGCGTCTCCTCTGCGGCCGCGCAGCAAGGTGAGCCTCTCCGGCCATATAAGGGCGAAGCACCGGCGATGATGCCTTCAGGTGCTGCGCGTACATCGTCGCTTTACACAGGGAGGCCGCTGGAGTGACTGAGAGCACATTTTGACATGAAACAGCCATACAACAACAAGTGGCATTGAAAGAGCCGCCATTGTACTCAGATTTTGTTTAAAAAAACAAACAAACAAACTGGTGATCAGTGCATAGCGTTGCATTAACCGCTAAAGGGAGAGACCAAGTGCATCAGGCATTTGCTTGATGTTCTAGCGGATTTCTTGTTACTTATGTGCTGAGTCACGCAACATATATCGCATTTAACCCAGCGGAATAAATGGGAAGTCCAATCCAATCCAGTCCAATCCAATTTTATTTATATAGCACGATTTAAAGTCGAGTGTTTCCCTTGACACTATTTCAGGAGGTGTATGTTCATTGAGCACTGAAAAGGGAAAATTCCTATAGCTTTAAATGCAACACCAGGGATACGGAAGCCGCGTTGGTGTTTACTGATGACGTTTGGTCTGGAGTCGTTGAGAGATGCGGCTAACGTCAGATAACGGGATGAATTTGTTTTATTAAACGTCGTATTGAGGAGTAGCGACAGGACATAAGCGGGAGTCAAGTAAGGAGGAGGTTTTCTACTCTTATGTGTGCCCTCACGGTTCAGACAGCTGAAGCGAAGTTAGGACGAGTACTTCTCAGCAGTTAGCTTAGCTTCCCTGCTGCTGTGTGTGAAAATGACAGGAGAGCACAGCTAGCCTCTGTGGCTAACTACTTCGCTGTGGCGTTAAGTTCACTTTATCTCCACGCAGCACAATGGGGCTTCATGTAAAACACCAAGCTGTGGTTTTCTATATACCTGGGCATTTGTTCATGAAGCCGCTAGCTGCTGCAGGCGTTTCTCCATTTAACCGTATGCTGCAAAAGTAAAGTAAACAGGAACAAGGAGGCTAATTCAGACACTCATGTGAGCTGCAGTCAGCTAAAAAGTGTTTTAGCCACTTAAAAGCTGAACCACTAACATTTTTAAAAAGTTATTTATACTCTGACACGCTAGCCGTGAGAGTTTAAGTCCTGTTCTGCTTGTGCTGAGGGGGAATATCAGCACAACATGACCAGCTGTACTTACATCTAGTACAGCTGGTCAGACACTTAGACTCTCAATATGGATAGGTTTTAGATGCACATGTAATATTTATGACCATGCCGTGATAGGATAAGTACAGGAATATGTTTATATGTAAAGACTGGTGACAAATGATAGAAAAAACACATGACTCCCTGACCTCTACAGTGAGGAGATTTGGTGGCTGTGATACTGTCAAGGACATTTTCCTGTATGATTTGGATCCACTTAGAGGGAAGCGTCAAAGCAAATCAGTACGTTGTTATAGTAGTAGATATAGTAGTAGTTGCTATAGTAGATCAGCTTTATCCCAAGATGAAACATTTCTATATTGATAGGAGTGTTGTCTTCCAGGATGACAGTGTCCCCATCTAAAGAGCACGAGGCCTCACTGTATGGTTTGATGAGTATGAAAATGATGTGAATCATATGCTAAGGCCTAAACAGTCACCAGATCTGAACACCACTGAATGATTATAGGAGATTTTGGAGCAGTGTGTTACAGTTCTCTGCACCACCATCATCAAAACACCAAATCAGGGAATATCTTTTGAAGAATGACCCAGTTGAGACTTGGTGAATTTTTGTCAAGGGGCGCTAAAGCTATTTGGTGGTCTAACAACTTAGTGAGACACATTATGTTGTTTTGTCCTTTAATTTGTCATCTGTCTGTATATAGCACCATTCAAGAGCAGATGCCACAAAGTGCATTGCAATAAAAGACAAATAAAAGAGCAACATACATGAATGGCAGACAAAAAGAAATACTCTAAAATCATAAAAAGTACAAGATTAAATATGATGCAAAAAGATTAAACAAAAGCAACTCTTGAGCTCGTTCTTGAGCTGCTTTTGCACAGACACAAGCACAGACTTGTTTTGTCTTGGACCTGGAGTGAGCAAAAACCAATAAACCCCAATCAGAGCCTCAGAATCTCCTCCTGGTGATGTAGGGCAGCAGGAGTGTAGTAGACAGGTGGCTGATCACCCGAAGCCTGAAATGTGATGACAAGAATCTTGAACTGGATTCTGAATTTGATAGGATGCCACTGCAAAGAAATCAAAGTAGGCGTTACCTGAGACCTTTTAGAAGACCAGTATAACACATTTGGCAGCAGGACCTCTTGTAAGTGATCCAGTGAAGTCTTGCTGATACAGATGAAAAAGGACTTGCAGCAGGCAGAAACAGTTGTTATAACTATTTATCATAATTATTATTATTACAATGATTCAATTAACATTCTGGCCAAGACTCTAAAAGTCAGTCTTTTTAATAAAGTTGAGGCAGTTTAGTTGAATAGACAGTTTTGGTCTATCATTCTGCTTTGCAGAGGTGAGAGAGCTCCTTCTAGAGATGAAACCGGAACCCTGGAGAACACCACAAGACACAAGAGTGTTAGCTGATGAGGCTCAGGTATGAAGAGTAAGTGAGAAACACCTGTCCAAAAGTTCAGAGGAGAGATACTCAAGGCTGATCCAGCGATGCCTCTCAGCCACAGTATCAAAAGCAGCAGTGAGATCCAACAGTACCAATGCAAAACATTTCCCTTCCAGTCAATGTCTCTGTCTCAGAGAGAGTTTGAGCCACAACAACCTGCACTTACTATTAAATTGTAATGGAAGCACGTTGTTTTGAATTTTGAATCAGCATGAGGTTAATATAAAAAGGTTAACATAAATGCACATATATAATAATAATGACAACAACAACAACAACAAAAATATAAACCAATAATTATAGTAATTACTCTGTTAATAATAGTATTAATAATATAATATAAAAACTCACCATAATAATTTATCATGGATTATTTATTTTCTATTTCTTATTCTTATTCTATATATTTTATATTCTATTCTATATTCATTATTATTCTTATTTCACTTTATTCTATGCCCTTGTATTTGTGACTGTCTGTTTTCCACTGTGTGTTCCTTCTTGATGCTGTTGTGCTGTAAATTTCCCTGCTGTGGGACGAAATCTTAAATTTTGAATCTTGAATCTAAATAGTCCCAGTAAGACATGACAGTGAAACACCACACAGGGCACTGTTGCATTGGAGCTAACACATCTAAATGTAAGCAGTAGTGTGTTTTCTAAAAAAATATTGGCATGTAATGGTCACACAAGCTTTACTTAATAAATACTTGCAGTGTACAAATAAACCAACGTTGAATAACATCGCAATTTTTGTTGTATGTTGTGGGTTTAGGACAGGGACAAGATGTTGGAGTCTTATGTCACACCGCTCCTGATGAGCTACGTGAACAAGTACATAAAGAATCTGAAGCCCTCTGACCTGCAGCTGTCTCTGTGGGGAGGAGATGTGGTGCTCAGCAAGCTGGACCTGAAACTGGATGTACTAGAACAGGTACTGTGTGTTCGATGCGTCCTCTGTTCTTTTACTTTTTCACAACACCAAGGTTTAACTTGTTTGATTCACAGACATTGTATTTTGTATTTTAGCAAAGTAGTTATTTAGTTTACATGAATGCCATGCAGTTCTGATGGATGATAGTTAGGGGCCAGTGCTGCCAGTGGAAGAAACATGACCTGAAGTGTATCCACACCTAATAATCCATATTGCTCGAGCCATATTCTTAGATTGGCATCAGCCTCTCTGTCAGCCTATATCATATCATCTTTTTCATGCTAAATGTCGCTTTCCTGGAAATATGAATAAAAATCACGTTTTTTACATTACAAACATTTTACTTCTTAATTTTTACTGCAAAGGATTAAAGTTGTGTTTACTCATATAACTTTTGCATTTTGGCCTGTCAACAGAAGAACAGCTTAGCGTGTAAACATGACAGCACTAACATTGCAGAATGTGTTTACGATAAAGGCCGAATTGAAGTTGTTTCCATCAGTACATAAAATAGAGCAAGAAAGGCTTGGAAAGAAAGTCTTGAGCAGGAGGTAAACACGTGTCCCACAAGTGTATTTTTTTTCCACCCAGTCATGTCTACATCTTATCTACAATGTATATAGTCATGGTCTATTGCCTTGACTTGAATCAGAAAAAATGCAACAGTGTTGTTCAGCCAGTTGCAACCACAGTATCTTTACTGTCATTTTGGAGGAGTTTAATAGATTTCAGATATATTCTCAGACATTTTGCTCTAAAGTCTTATTTTGACACAGTGTTCTTTTTAAAAAAATGTAATGTCTGGATTAGATCCGTCTGCCATGAGTTAAAAGAATTTTCTTTTCTCTTCAGTGGGTTCTGACTGCTTCTGAACAGCAGACCAAAACACTACCTAACCCAACAGAGATTGTGATGAAAGTTCTTATTGGAAGCAGCTTTAAGCCCACTGACAGTGGGAATTGTGTCAGGATTTTGATGTGTAACGCTGTGTCAAAACCTTGGCCATTATCCCCCCTTTGCCTATGTTTTATTGCATTTCATCTGGACTGTGCCTCTTTTAAAATGTGCAATTAGAGATCATCTTCTAAATATAAAGAGTAATTTTAACATTGTGGGGGTTATCAAGCAGTCATACTACAGATCCATGACAGCCTTTCTTCAGAACTATGTTTGGTTATTAGTTTTTTGGCTTGGACTGATGTAGGAGGCATGTGAAGGCAGTCTGGTTTCATGGGACTCGTTCTCACACAGAGTAGTTCAAGATGCAGAGCAGAAATTCGCCTGCCTCTGAGAAAATCTGACTGACTTTCTTAAGAGTGTGACCAATATGTAATCTGTAGCTGTTGTTTTTACTATCTTCTCGTCCTCAAATATTAGTCTCAAAGATCAATTTAGAAAATGGATGGATGAGGGATCCAAACTTTTTTGTTTGCGTTGCAGATGTATTATTAAAGTATTGTTTGTTTTAACTATAGTTTCATATCTATCTGGTCTTTTCATCTTCACATGTCTTTGCATATTTATAGGAGTTAAAGCTGCCCTTTACGTTCATGAGTGGTCACATCCATGAGCTGCGTATCCATGTACCCTGGACCAAGCTGGGCTCGGAGCCTGTTGTCATCACCATCAACACCATGGAGTGCATCCTCAAGCTGAAGGATGGCGCCCAGGTTAGTCCTTTACTGGTATGAGAAACATGTTACGCTTGATTCCAGTGCAGCGCCAAAACAGGGCTGGCCAGATTTTCTTGTTATTTATGTGAAATTTCTCCTCATGCCAAAGTTAAGCTTTTTCATTCCTCCTTCTCTTTTTGTTTCCAAGAAGTTTCGCAATGGCCTTTGTTTTAAATAAACAAATGCTGAGTTTTTTTTTCTTTTAAACATGTTGAGCTTGACCCTGGCAGGCTTCACCTCATGGTGAAGTTACTGCGACAAAGGAACACTATAATCCTGACTTGGCCTAAAAGTACATGAAGAGAAACTAGAATTAATTATTTTCAGTTTATGCTGTATATTTTTAATACAAATAAAGTTATGTGGTCTTGTATTGACATTTATAACTTGCAAACAATCACTGCAATGTACCATTACGTGAACATCTTTCCTGTTTAAATGATATACTTTGATTATTAACAAAAAAAAAGCACTACACAACTCACCCATATTTTTCCTATTTCTCTGTAGTGTAGAGAGGCACTTCATATTTAAGTCGTAAAGCTTGTTCATTTGACACAGTCAGGTAAGTAGCAGTAGCAGCTGTTTTTGTCTTTCTTATCTGTTTATTACAAAATGAGAAATGCTACGTGAATCAAGAAACCAGAAGCAAACAAGCCACTGCAGTGATTTAGATAGTGATCTTCTGGGGGGAAAAAGCACATTGCCAAGTACTGTAGTGGCAGTCTGCAATGAGGAGCACATTTCAGAATTTAGGGGATGACAGTGTGTTGTCGTCCATACTACCAGAAGTAACTCTTTGCAAATGCTCATTCAATTTTATCAAGAGATGCATCTGTCTTTATTTTTCAGACAGATGCATTCCAACACAAAACATATATTAGCTATTGTTTTCCCCATCTTTTTGCCATTTAAAAATGGTTGGTTCTACTTTGCCAATGTGATTCTCCTTCAGGAAAGCACAGGGCTCCCACTCAGCACATTTGTTCCTTTAAAAAAGGCACAGCTTCATTGACCGCTGACCAGAAATATTCAGGGAACTCAAAACTGTGAGGTGACGTTACTGAATTTGACCGGTGCTATGGACTACTTGGATTACTTAGCCGTTTCCGCCTTTAGCATGTCACTGGTCTATACCCTGCAGAGTTTCTGTAGTAGCACTATTGAACTTTTTTTTTCATGGATTCCCCGTTTTGTGTCTCATGCAGCTATGCTCCAGTAAAGGGAGGAAAGAAGATGCAAACTGCCAGCTTGTAAAGATGGATGTAAATGATGCAGCTTTCTAACTTCTGAGACAGATGAGCTTTGCAAATGTTTTATGAGAAAGGAAATGCATTCAACAAGTTTATAAGACCTCAAGGATACACACAGTGGGTTTTGTTGGGTAACAGAATGTGAACAGAAGCTTTTTCTTTTTTTTTTACAAGAAAACCGGGCACCTTTTAGCAATAAGAGTGAGATTTTATACTTATACTAAATTCTTTTTAAGAGATGTCATGTTAAGTTCATCATGCATCACTATAGACATAAATCTGAAAACATTTATGCCAAGACAAACATTTGTGTTATTCTATTAGTTAGGTGTGTTTTTGAAATGTGGTATACGAAAGGCATTTTTCTTAGCTTTGTTTTTTCAGAAGAGCCTGGTCCTACCTGTGCCACCCATGCAGTTTGCAAAAACTGAAAGTGTAGCTTGGCACTGTTCCTTTATGGGAAGGTTGAAGTTTCAAGGCCAGATGTCCCAGAAGAAACACATTTCAAGGGAAGTCAATTACAGCTAATTATATAGACTGCGGCGAAAAGATTTGTAACACATGAGCTCGAGCTGCCCAGAACTAATGGTAAATATCATACTGTTTAGGTGGCTACTGCTCATGCGATCGGGTTTCAAGTTCGATGGAACTTTTAACTTGTTTTTTATGCTTCATACACAGCGTAAGGTCATGAGCCAGTACTGGTACTGGTGTAATGCATGTAGTTTCAAAACAAGTATTTGTTACAGATGTTTTCTAAAAGACTTCCAGTCAAGAAAAGATTTTGGCCAATTGCAAATGACGTTTGGACAAATTATTCAGTGGTATGTACACCCATGAGACATAATTTGGAGCACAGCCAGACTTACAGCAGAAGTCTTTCTAGCATGTGGAATTTAAATGAGCCGCTACACTTCTCTCCTATGTGAGCAGGAGGTTGACTACTGTGTTAACAGACCAAGAAAATGCAGCCAGTTTACTTATATGCCATAGATTTGTGTGACTTTCAATCAGTTTTTATAACACTTTCAACATTGTTAGAACTTTAAAAAAACAGCAGTGTTTGCCATGTAATCTTTGTGGCTGCAGTTTCACACTTTGGTCAGCCCAGAGAAATTTTCCCTGATTGAAGGAAAAGGTCTGTAGGCCTTTGTCACATTAGTCTCACAGAAACAAGATTACATTTCTCTGGAGGTTAGATATCCTGTTCATATACATGTCCGGCCCTGGTCCAGTTTTAATCAGGTTCTAGCAGGGATGCAGGGAGTTTGGCATAGGTACATGCAAAACCTGGGCCTTGAAAGTTCTCCCCGAAGCCCTTAAGTAATTTGGGTGACGGCCCACAGGAATTTTGAACAAGCTGAAAGAACTGATCTGTGTATGGAAAATCTTACATTTTCGGTTTAGTAGATTACTAGTGTTTCTTTTGTCCAGTATAGACAGGAACTTTGTGGTGGGCCTCATGCGGCCAAAGTGTGGAAATGATAAATGATATCATTAATATGGTTTGTTTTCATAATTACTGTTAAAGCCTCAGTACTGGCCTGTAAAAACATCCGTACGCCTTTTGAAGTTCATTAAGGGTTGTGTAATTTGACCGGAATTATTTGGACCTTTTTAATGTTCATGTTTCCCCTTGAGAGGAACTGGGTAATATTAGGGATATTCAGATTGCTCAATAGGGCCCATCTACAAAGCACCAAGAACAGCTCACAATTATAGTTTCCAGCAATGTGGAAATTTGGGCGTTTAGCAGCAGTTGGAGATTACAGCTCCTGCTGACAGTATAATTGCTTTAAATAAGCTGTAATGAGGACTTGTAGTGCAGAAAGTATGATAAAAGAAAAAATGTTGTCAACTTGTTTTTGACAATCATTTCACAAATCGGAAACATTTACTAACAAAATAGATTAGGTTTTATATGTGTCGTGTTGTGTCCTTGAGGTCACATGGTCCTCTGAGGCACGCTTGGAAATCTTCCTTGATTGTGTTAAGGATATTATTCAAAGATTTGACCCTGTACATGCTTTCTTCAGTGCAAATCTCTGTTTTCAAATCACAACCACCTTTGCTTAGCTTTCACATTTTTTGTACATGTAAAAACCTATGTGCTTATATTTTCCTTTTCAGTTCAAGTTAAAAAAAGGAAAACATTGTGGCTCATGTATGAGCTGAATTATTAGTGTGGACATCTCCATGTGAAATTAGACTAAGCCCTGACCTATGCCTAAGAGCTCAGTGTATGTAACAGGAGATTGGTCATGGGGATGAAAGGGTTTTGTAGTAGTCAACTTTAACTTCTTTCTTCTTGAGCAAAAACGCACTCAATGTGGCCCCTCTTGAGTTACTTGACATGAATGAACTGTTTGATCTGCGCCCGTTCTAAATTAAAAAGCAATCTGAAGATGTCAAGAGCTGCTCAGGATAAAACAATGGTTTTAAAATCTGTCATTCTAGAGCCCCTTTGGAAACTGGAGTTATTAATAGAGCTCATGCGGTCTCCGTACAGTATCCTATTTGCCCCATGGAAATCTCATGGAAGGACTTTGCAGCAGTTTTACCAGCTTCACACCAAACTATTCACACCCAGGACTGTTTTTCTATATTTGGTGTTTTTGATTTTGTTCATTAGGTGGTGTTGTCATTTTAAGGTTTTCAGCTCAGATGTGGTGGATCGCGCTGGTCTCTGATCTAATGCTAAGCATTTGATTTAAGGCATTACTGCTTCCAAGCTTCCCCCTATAATAAGGGGATGGATAGAATCGTTGGTAGCAGATAGAATTTATTGTGCGGCTGTTTTTAGGAGTTTTGTTCTTGTATTTGTTGCTAGTTGTAGCAGTAACAGAAATTGGCAGGACTGAACACAGGCCTTAATGAAAGACCTAACAGCTAACATTGATGTAATGTTGCAAAATTACGGGCATATTTTTCTTCTTGACATCTTGGTAAACTGCTCCAGATGTTGAAGATGAGGTGTGATCAGCAAAGACGGAGAAGAACTGGCTGGACAGCAGTTACAGTGGATCATAACAATCTCAGGCACTCTTTATTTTTTATGAGAAAAAGATAAGGGCTTGGGTTTACCGAGGAGAGCCTTTCTGGTTTTGGCTCAGCTCGCTGCTTGATCTGGGAGTTTTATGGCCGCTGAGTGCATTTGCCACTGATGTGGAAGTTCTGATTGATGCATTGCCTCAAGATGATTTGGGGAGGTGCCTCTGAGACTTGTTGGTTTGGCATATGGTCCGACTAGGCCCTTTCTTCTGTTAGATTCCTTCCAAACTATTTTTAGGGCTTTACACCACCAAACCTCATTGCTCCTAAATAATGAGTGATACTTGTGAATTAGGGAACCCCTTTTTGAAAACTTCTTAAAAACCTCAAGTAGTTATACCGTTGCTATATCTTCCACCAATGACACAATGGATTGCTACTTTGACTTGAGCAGTAAAACACTAATCTATGGATGTGATACATGACCTTTTTAATGTCAAACAATCAATTACACAGAGGTTTTAAAACACTGTGACCTCAGATGCACAGTTGATTCCTTGTCATGGAGCTTTATTCTAGATGCTTCTGTTTTAACTTGTGGTTACTTGCCACTCATGGGTTGAATCCACTAAACCCACTAAATGGGAAACCTGGGATGTGTGGACTGTGACTGGCTTCTGTGTAAAGCCTCCTGTGTTGTTGTATTGTAGCTATGTCTATATGGTTTAAACTGAGATCTGAAATCTGAGAAATGTGAAATCTTTGTTTATGGCATGTTCTAAAGTTTAAAAGAAACTGATATCACTACGTTATCAAAAAATGACTGTGAGTCTTCAAGTAAAAAATCAATTATCAAATATATTTTCAGTGTCAGTGTCCACAGTATATGGTCTCCTCTGGCTGAATGAGACCCATTCTGTTTGTGCCTGTGCAACTCGTTTTTCACAAGTCTGAAAACACAAAGGAAAAAGTTCAATAAGTAAAAGAAAACAGCCTGTGGAAGTTTGCAATCAGATAGCACAAACTGGATAATCTCTGTCCCAATGCCATCCGGAAATCTTGCCTTTGATTCTCCGGCTCGCAGGGAGCAAATGGCTTACAGAGATTGCACCATAAATCCGTCTGATCATCAGCTCAGCGGGGCCTTGTCTTCAGGACTGAGGAGATGGAGGGCGAAGACATGGTGCTTTGGAGAATCTGTTTTTCTTGAATCCAGCCCCCCGCAGCAGTAACAAAACCCATCTCTGACTGTAAATAATAAAAAGATGGAGCAATGCTGGCACACTGTGGATTCCTCAGGCAGGTTGGAAGACAGAGCAAGCGTACTGATGAGAGACCCAAAAATTACAAAGACAGAAGTAGATTGAACATCAGAGTGTACTTGGAAGTGGTGTCTATGTGTGTAAGCCCCTTTATATGTTTTTGTATTTAGCAGTTGTTCTAAAAAAATGGTGCATTTCCATGTCCTTGAAGATGAAAACTCCACATTGTTTATAGTTTGTTAGGCCTTCATGTAAACCTATCCTAAAAGCCCACATCCATTGTTTGTTTTATGACCCATCTACAAATTTGCCCTCCAACAATTGTCCTTTGTATTTATGTAGAGGAAGGGGTGCACAGTCTAATAAACTGTCAACTTTTAACTATTAACTTTTTGCTATTTCAGGTGAGACCGGATCTCACAATAGGGAGAAAAGACAATGTGGAGGTGCCCAATGTTTTTAACACTGAACAGAAAAAAAATGTAATTATGCAGTGTGTCTGCCAGCCAAATAAATGTTCTCAACAAAACATAATTCTAGGCCTTAAACCAGTCATGCAATTCACCACGTTGTATTTGTGCGTCCCATCATTCACACAGAGGGACCCATTGCGACGGTCTCTGTTTGGCATTCCACACTGATTTAAAGCATCTGCAGCAGGCAATGCACAAGTGTGTCATTCCAGCAGACGTCCTTGCACCCAGCCACCAATGCCTGTGAGTCAGCCGACGCTCCACAACCCACAGCGTTACACTGCTTTGTGTTTGAGGTTTGATGGAGTTTTGGGTTCCCGGTGGGATGAGGTTACTTCGGCTCCTCAGACAGTCCTCAGACACAGGAAAGCAGTCGGGGGAAAAATTAAACCCAGCGGCTTCCTGCATCCAGTGAGTCAAGTGGTGATCAATACACTCTGGGCAGGATGCTGCTGCTCCACGGTTTAATCCCTGCTCTCAGGCCATCCGGACTACAGCAATCCTACAATGGAGCTTGTTACGTTCTGGGTGCTCCTGGTGATATTACAGTCTGGGAAACGATTACCTTGCAATTAAGGCTAATGTTCGCTTTGTTAGTGCTTTCTTTGGACAGACATTCTGGGAAGATATTGTGTTGCAATTAGAAACATCATTTGCTTCATAAGTCTTAAATCCAAACAGGCAGAATAAAAAGTGATTGCCTTAAATTAGGGAAGTGTGTTTACCACTTTATATTACTTTTAAGATTGTTGTGTTTGTGCTGTGTGAGTGTTACACAACAGGCTTTCAAGTCAAATTTATTTAGCTTTTGGGTGGTGCACAGACTAACACAGCCATATTTGGGTCAATTTTCATCTAATTGTAATTGTATCATACCACATTTAAAGAGATGTTTTTTACTGCGGGTGAGATGGAAAGTCACAGAAAGGAGTAACACGGTAACTGGGTGCCTCTGTGTGTAATTTCTCAGTGGAGAAAGGTAGGCTTGTATGACTCCATGTTACACAAACCATGGGTGGTCTGTGTTTTATGTCTGAGGGTGAGTGTGTGCTCCATTAAGCAGACCCTCACCTCTTTGACCTATGAATAATTCCGGTCTTATTATAGAAATGATGACGCCAAATACGGCAGGTCATTTTTACCAGTAAAATAAGAGGCAGTCGATTTGGTTGAGTGAAAATGTCTCATTTTTTCCCAGCACTAAATTCAATTCTATCTGCGGATCTTGTTTCTATCTATAACACATTTTATATGTAACATTTAGTGATTCTTAAAGCCACAGGAATACTGATCAGAGTGTTTTTCAGGAGCTCCCTTGCTCTTTGTGTGTGTTGGTATATGAGTTAGATTCCACTCGCCTTAGAGTGTGCTGGAGTTGGTGGTGTTTGCTTTTATCTTGGCCGGCCCAGCCGCCTGTAATGTGTGGGTAAGAGAAGAAGAATGTAATATGAATAATTGCACAACATGTCACTCTCCATGTTGGGGGAGAAAAGAAAAAGAGATTGTGTGGAGAAGGCCTGTGGTTAGCTGAAAAGATAATAAACATACAGATCTTAAAGGAGGGTATCGCCTGGCTTGACATTGACCACACTGCTTGTTTAAAGTGACCAACAAGATAAGAATGCACATGCTATAATTGAGTTATAATCTTTCATAAAAACTTTTTGACAGTTATAATTTCTAGTTGACAGAGTAGAGAGTTGAGATATTGGGATGCGGCGTTGATATACAGCATCACAGAGATATCAAGGGCTATGAGGGTAAGTGATATTCAGACTGAAATTTGAAGAGTGGAAAGTAAAACTCAGAGATGTTCAGCTGTGGCGTAAAGGTCAGAAATAGGATGTGAACATTTAAATGTTTGCATTTGTTTAGCAACTGCTTTCTCAATATCTTAATGATATTATGACTTGAAGTTTACCACAGCCTCTGTAAAGATTCAAATCTACCTTTTCATAGTTTAATTGATGAAAGATCTGAAACTCTAAGAGCAACTCAAAACAACCTAAACCACCCCGGGCAGTCACAGAAGGCAAATCTTCTGCTACCTGCTCCAACCAAATTCAGATTTGCAGGCTGTGTTTAAATATTCATGCCAATAACTTCACTTGTGTGAAAAGTAGGTAATACAAACATTAAATGTCCAAATCCTATTTACATTTTTTAAAATTAGTTTTGCCATTGGAATTTTACTTTTCATTTTTCAAATCTTAACTTTAGTTTGATGATTAGTAAATGTGTTTTGCCTCATTGGCTACTGGCCAAAGGCAGGCCTCTTTTTCATCGTTTTTTAAAATACATATTGGAGCTTAGAAATAAAAATGTCTTCTTTCATTATGCTGATGAATACAATAACAGCGCTGCGCTCCATGGACAAGGACTGGGTTATGGCCTCAAGATGTTACATGGATGAAACTGTCATGACTTTTTTTTCTAAAGCAAGGTTGACAGTTTTCCATCTCCCATGTAAGCTGATGAATGATGACAGCACCTCAGTTGCTTTGGAACCTGGTGTATAAAAGCTATACAAACACGAGGCCTGCTGCATTCCGCTTGCGTGCTCAAACCTCCTGCAATATGGCTTTGGTATTTCTCAACATTGACGGAAAGTCCTCTCCCATTTCTCTCTGTTTGATTTATTCTATCTTGCTGGTTTGAGAACATTGATACTCTCCAAGAACACTTAGGCCTCTACAGTTCGTGCCTTCCAGCTGCACCTCACGTGTGCAATTAAGTTGTCAAAGTAGCCCCAGCCACCGCTCGCGCTGTTCCTGGAGACTGGTGCTTACGTCGTAATTGTTCTTATGTCTTATTTAATGTGCTTGATATTGTGTATGAAGTAATGGACAAAGTCCGGGACATGAGTGCTTCAGTTTTTCACAGATTGATGACAGTCTAAGTTAAAATCAGATCCCAGCCAAACATTATCAGCAACTCACTAAGATGGAAAGTAGAAATATCTCTATAGGATGCTCATTTCTTAGAAATTATTAAGAACTATTAAGTATTTTCGTTTCGTTAAGGAAAGGAACAGTGGTTTGCTTGAATAGGTCAATGACATGATAAATAATTAGCAGGGAACTTGGTTTTATTTGGGTTAGAAATTAACAGTTGGTTAAAAGTTAGCTCTGTGTTTGGGACCCCCCCCCCCACCCGGTGTGGTAGTGGTTGATTTGACTAATGTGTGTATCTTTTTGTACATGGCTGTGTGTGTGTGTGTGTGTGTGTGTGTGTGTGTGTAGAGGGTCTGCGTGGAGTGTTTTATTGTAGCTAACACATTGCAGTTATTAGCATTAGGGGGTAGCTGTGCCAGCGTAAGCAGCATGCCTCACATGCTCAGCCTGGGCTTGTGGTTAGCTGATGGAGACATCTGAAGGACCAGAGCCTCTCAGATCTAAATCAGGAACAATTTCTCCTTCTTTCCCATTCTCTCTCTCTCTCTCTCTGTCTCTGTGTCTCCTTCTCTTTTGATTTTTCCCCCCAACTTTCCTGTTGTCTCAGTCTTATTTTTCTTCTTTTCTGTCGTGGCTTTTTTTGCTCTCTAAACATCATTTTTTTTGTCTCTTTTCACACTCTTTTTGCTCTCTTTCATTCTCTTTCCCTGCTCCTCTCCTTTATGTGCTCTCCTTTTCACTAGCGAGACAACAGGTATGTGTGTCAGGTGCAGTAATAACAAATGTACCGGCAGGAACATGGTATGTTAACATCAAGAGGTCACTGGGCAGAATTTGAAAGGGCTCCAATGAAAAGAAAATGGAGACAGCAGTGATCTAGACTTTTCAGGCCGCTTCCAAATTCCATCACGGCACCTACATCAGGACTAGTCACTGGCCTGTCTGAATTCCTTGTTCTTGGCTTTTAATCAAGTCCTGGGATTGGAGTTACTATGACTTAAAATCCTTTGTTTGAACAACAATTGTGGAAAACAAACATGGTTAGTGAGGATGAAAGCAACGACCTCAGCGATCCCTCCGCTTTGTAATGTCTTACTGCTGACCAGCTTACTGTTGTGGGGAAATAACCTGCAAAAAAAAAAAAAGAAAAAGAAAAAAGCGATTTTGTAACAAAGCAAGCGATTTCATGCGTGAATACACTGGCTTTGAGATTTAGCAGATTAATGGAGAATTATGCACACTTTAAGTAGAGCAGCAACAGCTACTGTACCGTAAACACAAGATTGGTTTCTGCTGGTATTACATTAAGTTCACAAAAAAAAAAAGTCCTGGGTCTTAAACCAGTACTACTGAATGTAAAAGGTTCTTGATAGAGCTGAACTACACATAAATGGTTCACATGTGGAAATAAATAATGGCACCAATTGATTCATGCTACTGAGATGTTGTATGACAAATCTCTGTCAAAAATGTCTGCACAGCGTTGAAGTGGTTTGAGGAGGGCACTAGGCCTAAACCTGACATGTTGCTCTTTACATTAAGGTGGTTCTCTGTTTGGCACTTATACCAATGTTTTACTGAGGGGAGGTATTACAACTGCAGTGATCATGTCCCCTCAGGTGAAGATAATATAAAGACAGCAGCGCTCCGAAGATGTCCAGACCGAATGGTGAGAAATCAGAAGTCCCCGTGTTGCTCCCTGTAGGTCTGCTCCGTAACTGGGATCCCTGTTTGTCTTTGCTGTTATTCTGGGCATGTTGGAGGCTGATATTAAACATAGCCAGTTTGACTTGGGCACAGCGGAGGCACTCTTGGCAGAGACCTCCAGCATGACATCAGTAGCGCTGTCGTTGTGATTCCTCCCGCTTTAGAGTGAAATAGTTTTGTAATTGTGCATTCTGTTTTTGGCAGATGCGTTGGAATCTTTTCCATGTCCCCACTCCACCCCCCCACCCCCCTTAATGAACATGTTATATTTTGGGGCTTCTGAAAGAAAGACGGCATGTGCTTGGAAAATTAACCCATTATTTTCATTATAACAGTTTGCAGGGATAAAGATTATATAGGTATGGGGGATTTTGAAAGCACAAAACATTAATAATTCATTGACAATAAAGAAAATAACAAGTTTCAAGCATGGATCGGATGCATATTTTTATGCACTTTCTGTCATTCATATGAAGTCAAGGACGTTCTGTTTATCTGAAGATTGATGCATAATGAGTGGTTGTGGTGTGTGGTTTCACAAAAGAAAATGAAGTTAGAAACAACTTTTATATGAAAATCATGACAGCTTGAAATTTGTCAATCTCTGCTATGTAATAAAAGCTGGAGACTACTGAATGTACTTGTACTGTTGGATATTTCATAGAAACAGATCACATTAGAAAATGAGTCATTCTTTTTCATGTTGATGAGATGTAAACTGAGCTTGTTCAGAAACAAAAGTTGCACTGCTTCTGTTCACTGATCTCACGTTGCCTCCCACTTTATCGCTCAGAAAAACAAGGCTGACGGATACACCAGCTCAGTTGAAATACTGCAGCACATTGTGTACATTTCAGGACTGTAATATTTCATTAGTGCAGTACATGCATTGTAAATGGGGATTTTCTTTCCCAGTAGTGGATTTAATTACTGGAAGAGAGGGGGGAGGAGAGGGGGAGAGAGACTGCATTTTTGTAATGAGCTGTTTTCATTGAGATAATTATTCAGAATGTCACACAATGTGATATT
Source organism: Amniataba percoides (assembly GCA_037176925.1). Lineage (NCBI taxonomy): Eukaryota > Metazoa > Chordata > Actinopteri > Centrarchiformes > Terapontidae > Amniataba > Amniataba percoides. Next base: position 22,065,603 of record JBAJHX010000036.1, read on the forward strand.
CATCTGGGTTCATTTCGGGCTCTAATCCCTCCAATCTGCCATGGATTCCAGCTGCACGACTCTGCTGTGTTTTTAGAGTACGGGTCTTTATATTTAGGCAGTGTGTGAGACTTTGCTCATACATTTGTGTTTGCAATTATTTGTCCTTAGTTTACATTTTTGGTAGTGTGTTTGAGTCTGTCTACAAATTGCAGAATACAGTAGTTAAATCCAGAACTCTTGCTCATTTATGAATGTTTTGAACATGAAGGGTGAGTGTGTGAAATTCTGTCCGTACAGTTCTAGTTGGCAGCAGCCTTCTCTAGTTTACCTCCGTTTTAGGAGAAAATGAAACCCCCGTCTTTAATCATGGTGTAATGGCTTTCTGCATTTGTTACAGTTTCATTAAAAACACATTAGCAGCTAATTTTTAGTTGCACTGATGGATGTGTTCGAAGCCCGGGGACGTTAAAAAAAAGGTAATTTGAGTCAACTGCGATGAGCTCGGTTCTCTTCAGCTTACATTCCAGTGGGGTCGTCATCAATGGGTCGAGCAGCTTAAGTGTAAAAGAAGTGGCTGTATACCATTTGACATTACTGGAACCATCCCAAACTGTGACTGTATGTTTGAAACTGCGAGGCCACTTTTCTCATTTCTCATTCCTCTTGTTGCCAGCTGGAAACCATTCTTTTGAGAACCAGGGTCATCACTGTTAAAACAAGCTTCAGACTGGCTGGTTGTGGAGGTGATGAGAAGACCTAGAATAAGCAGAGGGATGAGGAAGATGGAAGATAAGGAAAAAAGTTGAGGAGCAAAAGTTGCACCAAGTAGTGCAGAGAACAGAGGCGCAGCTTTAAGAGAGAAGCGGTGCTGTCTGTGCCGATTGCGGTGCGTGTGTGTGTGTGTGTCGCGTTAGCACTGAGTGTTTTCAGTATTGTTCTGGAGGACAATCTGAAACCCATCAAATCCACAGTGTCTCCCACCAATTTTGCTGGCAGCCAGTGTTAGAGAAGTTTTCTATTAGATTAGAAGAGAGTAAAATGGCAAAATGTGCTGCGTGTATTTTTGAAGGAGGGAGGGAGGAGGCCTGATTGCTGGATCCTCCCCTGGGATGGTGCACTGCGGGCCCTGACAGAGGGGACAAGGCCTCTGCTTGTCAGACCCAGTGTGTGTGTGTGTGTGTCTGTGTTTGCATGTGTATATGAGTGATTTGGAGGAGGAGGTGTGTGTGTGTGGGAGGGGGGTCTGTGTGAGATAAGGAGCTATTGGGTTTCCTTCATTTATTTTCTCACTCCATAGGCGTTCGCCCTCCACTGCCTGGCCTCCAATCTCTAGGCCTGCTGCTTTGATGTCAGCATGAGTTCGCCAGTAACCTGCAGAGGAAAAACAACAATAACAAAGAGTGTGTTTATCCAGCAATGGTCTTCTGCTGCTCCCATTAATCTGCTGAAACTGTGTGAAATTGACCAGTTTTAAAAATGTTTGGGTTTCAGAGATCAGGCAGTTGCAGGCAGGCAGGCTAGTCAACTGCTAATTCCTGCCAGCATTTCTTTCTTGTGTTCAACTGAAATTGCAAAATTGCTTTGTAATTTGTGGAGGGGAAAAAAAGAACATGTCATATTTTATTTTTTCAAAAATGTGCATAGGGCAATAAAAACAAACCCAGGCAATTTTGTTTTGTTTCAGGCCAACAGATGTCAAAGTGAAAGCCTCAAATGACAAGATGTTGCATTAAGACCATTATTCTGTTTCGGTCCCACACTTTACAGTGAGTAATGTATGTAGTGTTTCCAGTAGGCTAGAGTTATTTTACAGTTTATGTTAAACATGTATTTTAAACAGTTAAAATAGATGGCCAGAAACCATATCAATTTAAAATGAGGTTTACTAATTCACATCACAGTTTACATATAAGTAACACTGCCAGTGACAGTTAAGGTTTCACTCTGGTATCTGTGAGTTCCAGCTCGTTTGTTTGTACTAGGGAAACTGTGACAGTATCTGCAGAGGTGCTGTTTCTAATAGCTGGAGGTGCTGGCGGGGTTCAGCTAATGTGTTGAGCAGCTCAGATGAGGGTCGACCCTCCAGACGGGCTCGACACACCGCCTCCTGGTCCCTGACTGAGCCAGACGTCTGCAGGGGGACAGAGGTCAGGCCTGGCCTTCCTGTGCCCTAACCCTCCATGGGTGCCCACTTACCCTCTGAGTAGGGGGTCCACCTCGCCTGTCACTCATGCTGCCAGGACCTGTTCCTTTTTCATTTGTGCCTCTGTTCTGGTCTCATTATCTCCAAATCTTTCCAGCATTGCTGCCTTTCAGCTACTCTTTGTCTCATTGTCTCACTTTCTCTCACTCTGTTTTTTTTTTTTTCAGTACTTATCTCTCTCTTGCTTTTCCTTTTTTGCTACCGTCATCTTTGGTCAACAGCTGAGTTGACATGCCTGCAGGGGAAGTAGCCCCCCCTTTTCCTGATCCTTCTGTCTTTCCCTCCTTCTTTATCCCACCATCCCTCCCTCTCTGTCCTGTGCCCTGCCGTGGCATTGGAGGGATCAGTTTACCCGGCAGCAGCTGAGGCAAGCTTCATTTGTCCCAGGGCTTCCCTCTGAAAAGGCATTTTTCGCCTCTGGAGAATTTCTCACTGCCCATGGTGACATTGAACGCTTAATTGCGCTACTTCCAAATTTGGCAGTCTTGTTCTTTAGTGGCAGTTTGAGTTGTTGAACTCAATGTACTCTTGGCCTGCAGGGCCAGGCATTCCTTTAGGTATAGATATGAGAGTCTACACAGGAGGGAGACGGTTTCTAATTCTAATGTGCTCAAGTAGAATATTGTGACGTGAACTAAACATCTCAACATGTGAGCATATCTCATTATAAACTTAGCTCATCTAAGAAGCAGCCATTTTTTTTCTTTTTTACTGTAACATCTATAAATATTACAGATGCAACTTTTGAAGTGATAACACCTTAATAAATGAAGTGTGAATAATGAGTAACAAATTTACATCTTATTATTTGCCAATCTCTATTCTTTGGAACCTTGATGAAGTATTTATTATTCCTCCCCTTCTGTTTACCAATTCCCACCACTCACTGATGGAGAAAAAACTGCTTGCATAGTGCAGCTCTACCGCAAAGGCCCTTACGAAGTAAAGTGTAAATATTTCTGCCAGAGACTCTCTCGTCTCTTTTGGCAATTGCATGTTTACTTTACCGCATTGGGGGATACTTGGTTCTCTGTTAGTGTGTCCACAACTCAAATTATGCAAAGTATGTTTAAAACCTAATCTTCATTACTCAACCACACAGAGAGAAAGGGGTTCATTGTCATTAAACAGTGTCAGAACCAGGAAATGTGTGTTAATTGTGTGGGGTACGTGTATGTACAGTATGTACAGCATGTGACTTGCCTGAAAGGTGTGGCTGAGGGGTTTTATTTGCTCTTTTGAGTATGTGTGAATGCAGTGTGTGTGCATGTAGTAGCCAAATATATTTGGTTTCGACACCTTCAGTGTTTACACTGGTCAGGATAAGGGGTGACTCCTGAAACACTTTGCCATGCTGATTCCCCATTTAAATGCTAAACACATGCGATTGCAGACTCCCTTTGTTCGGACTGTCTGATTAACTTACCGCCTGGGCTAACTGTGAAAAGGTTACAGTGCTGTAGTAACCCCTACCCAATGCCACACCGGGGGTTAACTCACTCAACTTTTCTATTTTTAGAATGTGTCTAATATGTTTGCTTTATTTTCTTTCCTCCATTTCTTCCTACCATCCTTTTTTGCAGGCTTATGTCTACTATGAATATGAATCTGAGGTATTTGTTCAATTATGCATTGTAGTTGTAGAGAAGTAGATCTATAACTTTACTAGTCATAGTATGTCTTTTGTGCTTTCATTTTGATGTAATAGGTGGTTCTCCTTACAGCAGTGCTGACTGGATTATCTATTGACAAACATTTGTCATCTGCAAAACAGATTTAACAGATTTGAATTTCGTAACCTATGATAATGAACTGTTGGATCAAAAGCAGTGAACATGCAAGTTCCTCTTTAAACTTGGAAACACAACAACCAAGACCCTCTGGAGAAAGTGACAATCTGCTAGTAGAGATTTTACGAGTCCACAAAGTCCATCTCTTTATTTAATGGAACTTCTTCAGGATTTGTCACTTGATGACGTCAGATATGAAAGCATTGATTTTCTGCTTTAACGTTTAGGAGAGAGTTTAAACAACTTACAAAAAATATAAAAAATATTATCAACAGGAACAACATGGGAACCTCTCTTCTCGACAGGTCTTTCTTTTTGCGCATTTGCTAAGTTAAAGTTGTAGTCATCCCAGCTGTAGATCCAGTAAAAGTCCTTGGCTGTCAGTCCTTTAACCACAATCTCTGTTGTCCTCATGTTCCCATTGTTTAATTTTGTTGTAGAATTGTCTTAGAGCACCCACTAGGCTGAGGCACCCTACATACATATAAACACACACTCACACACAGATCTTGTACTTGCATTCCTGGGCTTAACAGGCCACCGGTCTGTGAGTACAGATGACATGTGCTGTTGCAGACGAGAGACCTTCACCCTTCTCATCTCGAGGACCAGAGTTTATTTGTAGAGCCCATGGAGATGGTAGTTAAATGGGGATGGGAGGAAGGTCAGTGGGAACGTTTGGTGTGAACGGGGGCTCAAAAACAGTGGTGTGTAGTAGATGCCCCCCAATCACTCCTGTGTTCTTTGTGCACACAGCCATGCGGGAGAAAAGGCACACCAATAATTTGATAAATGTAACAGTTGGATTAGACTGGCTACACTTTTCCCTAGAACTAGATTTACATGATTTGTGTGGTAATCAGTCTTCCCCATATGTAAGGAGATCTGTGCAAGACTGCTAGCTAATATCTTAAGCTTCTCCAAGTAATAGAACAAAAATTACCATCTGGTGCTCTGGCCATGATGAATTGAAGTGCAATTTGAGAAAATCTGTTTTGTCTTTGCCCAACAACTAAGCAGTTTAAACATGTCAAGAATAATCTGACAGATAGCAGAATAATTGACTGTGGTTACTCTGATTGCAACTCATTGACACGAGACAAGCAAGTGGATATTGCAACAATCAAAGCATTATTTTAATGGACCACCACACTTAGTTGTATTACTATACGACCACTGTACACTATAGTACTTTAATCTGGTTATGATTGAATAGCTGTCAGAGCACATCTAAATTCACTCATTCTGCACATCTTTGCGCAAAAGTCTGTGTTTACTCCTCTGCCAGTCCTCATGGGTATTCATGTTTGTTTTTTCATCAGGATGACCACGAGAGTGGCTCTAGCTCCACCAGTCGCAGTGTCTCAGACAGCTCCAAGGCCGTGGCCAAGCCCCGCCGCCTCCAGCAGGCTGCCCCCAGCGACCCGGACCTGCCCCCAGGTGAGTGATGGCCCTGGGGCCAGTGAGGCTATTTCACCTCCCTGCTCAGAGTACGACCACCAGGGCAGGCTACAGTGGGGGAGGATGGGGCAACAGAGTGAGACTGAGTTTACTGACTGAGAATTATTTTCCTAAATATGGTATAGAGACAAAATAACTTGGATTTAATTCACTGTGTGTTAGTAGCTCAGTGCCTGCGCGAACCAGTGCCAGATTCAAATGTAGGTAATACATGTTTACACTCTGAGAAATATTCTTTTTGGGATGAGCTGTGTAGCACTGCATTTTTCACCAGTGTAAATCAGCCAGAGAAAGCACGGGGGCTGTGTCTGTGATAAATCACATGGTGATGGCTCTTATCAACAAGGCCACTTGACCACATGCCTCCTACAGGGCCATGGATTCCATGCCTGCCTAACGCCAGCACTTTACTGCACCTCACAAAGAATGGCCTTTTCTGATTGGGGCTAGATAATGTTTTTTAAAGATATTTATGACACTTATTTTATTCATGTTTAGCTGTCTTTTTAGACAACCTTTTTCCTTTAACAACAATTTAAATGTCTTTGTAAATGTGTATAGAAGTGTGACTTTGGGTCACAATCTTATAGAAAAACAAACAAGCCATGAAAGGTGTGTAACTACACTACACTGTGAAAAAAATAGAAAACATAAAATGTTCAAGGAGCACAAAAAACAGCAAAGGTGAAAAAGAAAATGGAAAGTGGAGGCTAAAATTAAAGGAAAGATATGGCTTTCAGAGAGAGAGAAAAAAGGGAAGAAAATGAAAGGAGAGAGGTGGGGGTCTTGAGCTTTAAGAGCCAGGTCACAGTCTAACACCCAACCATGAAGCTCACTCCCAGAGCCCCAGTATGCATGAATGTATGAACCTAAACTCCTGGCTGCTTGTATCTGGGGAGCATCCATTTCCAGGCCTGACGTTACGAGATAATATCTCTCCCCAGCTGTTAAAGCAGGGTGCCTCACACCCCAGCGTCTCCCTTTGGACCTACCTCCAACAGAACTCATAGCTGTGTGTGTGTGTATGTGTGTGTGTGTTAGTGGGCCTGTGTTAATTTGTGTGCACACCCCACACTGTTCCAGCAGTGGACCTTGTTTCAACCCATTACAGGCTGTAGAGACAACTCTGAGGTCAAAGGTTGCAGCACCTCAATAACACTGAGGAAGCAGATGAATGCTGTAATCCCAGCTTTCCTAATTAAAAGGTAGAGGTTAAAAGGTAGATGAGGTAAAACTAACCTGGTATGAGTCAGACAGAGGATGTTTTTGTAAGAATGAGATACAAAACAAACCTGTCAGAAGTCTTTAATGTAGTTTTGTTTTTTAAAAGCATAGACACAGCGCAGCCTTTCATGGCAGTGCTGACAGGCAGTTTTATAGACATTCAGTTACTGGGCTTGTGATCGCCTTGTTTTACACTTGTTATAGTCCACTAGTGTGGATACAGATGTTGCTATCCCGACTGACCTATTGCATTTCCACTTTTGCCTGAGAAAATATCTATAACCTGCATGAATTTATAATGTCTCCTATATTATGTATCCTCAAATATTCTTAAATGCACGCAGGTCTGAAGGGTGTTCTAATCCTACATATAGAGGTTTCAGCAGATACACTGTTAGCTGCAGAAAGCCTGTTTTTTCTGATAATTTCTTTGTTTGCTCAGGGTCAGCTGTCAAAAATGCTGTATTGCGCCCTCTTAAAACACTGTGAACTATTCAGTGTTGGGAGTGAGTAAACAAGGTGAAACCATGGACATCTACAGTACAGTGCAGTACAGCCATCAACAGTGGCAAAAGTTGCCTTCTGTCTGCAGGTTAACCACACGTGTTTAGCACTTCTGTTGTGAATCAATATGGCATTTTAACTTAATTTAAATGTTAACTCTTTTGTTCGTGTTGGGATTGAAGAGAGGGTGTCAAAAGCTTGTTCAAAGGTTCTTACCACAACAGATCCACACTGACATTCTTCTCCAACCATTACATAAATACCACATATCACATCAATATTAGTACACATAGGAGATATTGAATGACACATTACAAGACAGTAAAATATTACTTGGAAATCATATAAGGAAGCTATAGCTCTATTTTAATCTAAGTATTTGCTTTTTTAATGCTTCTGTATCAGAAGGCAGTGATGGACACAGGTGGATGTGTGTGGATGGGTGGTGTTAGTGTGTGTAGATGTGCGTACGTCAAAGAAGACCCGTTAGCGGCGAGAGCATCGCAGGGCAATGGCCAATCTTACCCCTTCGTCAGCATCTACGTCGACAAACCTCTGTGTTGCGTCTGCTCCCCTCCCCTTCAAAACAACCAAAACAAAACATGGGCCGACACTAAAAAGCAGCCACCAGCAATTATCCAGTCATTTGGCCCTAAGCTCTCACATGCTGAATGAATTTATCCTCCCTGTTCTCCTTGTGGTGGAAAATAGTGATGTTAATTCATATGCCATGGGATTGGTAGCCACACAAAGACCAAAGACCAAGTGCTTCCACCTTGGGCGATTCTGTGAGTGATTATGTTTACTGCTGCTTGTGGGGGACCAGCGGCCACCGTTTGTGAGAACCGCACTTCTCTGTTCCGTGGATTCCTGCTTTGGCCCTTTTCACACTGTTGAAAATGGTTTTGTTTTATATGAGTTCAAAGGGATTTTATAGTGCCAAGTCTTGCTTTGAGTCTAGGCTCAGACTGCTACCTGTGAGCTGGGTGGATCAAAGTTGTGCTCAAGATGTGCACTTTCAAATCTGAAGCATCCGAAGAAGCCACAAAACTGGTAAAAGAAACTCGTACACAACTCTGAGGACTGATTATAGACACACCCCATCTGTAGAGGATCATTTTAAATGTCTTGCCAAATTCTTTCTAGTCAAGTGTAATAACTTGTTATTTTGGACATTTTACTTAAACCTTCATGGACACTATGCGGTGCAAGCATCATATTAAATTGCATAAGTTATCTCACACTTGTGTGAATGCACATGTGTATAGTTGTGTATAGTATAGTAATGTTTTTGGATGACTTTTTTCCATTGGAATTACCAGAGCATTCAGGGACAATTTCTGTCAGGATCACACAACATGGGGACAAAATTCCACTTCTAACCATTTTGATTCTATTGAATAATAATTCTCAGACCAGATTTTGATTTTGGTTTGTCAATACAGCAACTGCTGTCTGGAAAAAATTGTTGTATCCCACACTGCCCCAGGAACAAAGAGAGCACATTATGAAATTTGTTAAGTTCATTGCGCATTCTACTTTTGCTTTGGCATGTCAGTATACATGTGTGAGCCCATGCATCTAAATCTATGTATCAGATTTGAGTGTGCCTTTGTTCTGTTAAGGGTTTCCAAGAATTGTGCATGCATGCATGGTTGTTTAAGCATGTGTGTGATTGGAGGAGATTGAGATTTGCAGGCACTGAAATGCAAACACACTCCTGAGATAAACCTGTGGTCCAGTGCTGCTGCTGTCCTGGTACAGGGGCCTTTACTCAGAAAATAAATACAGCAGCTGTTCTGGTATTACTGGAAAAGGCTACTTATGGATGGAGAATATCCCATACTGGTAAGGGCTGGAGCTTTCTCCAGCTGGAGCTTTCTTGTGTTCTGGAGACCTGCTGTACCATGCATGGTTTGGTTCTGTGAATCCATAGTTTTACTATAAGAGGCCCCGGAGCTAATAGAGTGGTTAATACAATAAAGTGGCTTATAGTGTTGGTGATAGTAACCTTATAATGATATCGGCTTGCAACGTTTCCACAATCCTGGAGGACACTTGCCATGGTGGAAGTGAGATCCTTATACCACTATGTTTAAATGGGGTTTTCTTACAATTATTTGTACTATACTCAACCATTTAAAGGTGTTTTGTCACACAGTAGCTATGGTATGTATACTGTTAGCTACATTGCAAACTGTACTAATTACATTTCAGAATAAAACAGCAGGACAAACTCACAGTACATTTATTGTCTGATGGACTTGTCAATCTTTCTTTCCATGGCTAATAACTGGCAAGGCTGATAGCTACTAATACTTTCCATATACAGGAAAAATGGTGAGCATGGACAGTATAGTGTTTCTTTCCTGTATTGCACAGAAGAGAGTACTTGGCCTGTTCTGAGATCACATAAAGGAGCTGGTTTTTCCAGTCATTTTATGGTTGAACAGTTTTAAGTGGGCTCCTTCCCTGTGGGCCGCAGCACAGGTGCTGGCTGTGTCAATTGTTTACAGAAGTTCAGAGCAGCGCGATGACTCGCAGAGAGAGGGATTGGGGCCCTGGACTTGGGCGAGGCAAGAAGAGGTATAACAAGTGTTTGAGAGTGCAAGAGAGAAAGAGAGACTCCCTGACACGGGTAAATTAGATCCAGAAAGGGAAATAGCAGGGGGTAAAGTGCTGGTTTTACTGCCCAGGCTGCAGGTGCTACGGCAGCTTTCTGACTGACCCCAGAACCACAGGCAGACACACACACACACACACACACACACACACACACACACACACATTCATGCATGCAAGAAAGCAGCCAGGCACTCACTCTAACTGAGACAAGCACATGCATGCATGCAAGGCCACGCACAAATGTCACGAACACACATTGCGTTTATGAGCTGAGTTTATATTATGTCATTCTCTCTTCCTGCCACTCTGTTTGGTCAGGCAGCAAACTCATGAGAATTTTGTCAATTGGATTATGCTAATGCGTAGTCGGGCCTGTGTACAAATGGCAGAACAGTTCACCAATTCATATAAATATTTTCATCAACAGCACCATTTAGTTCTGTCTAATTATCGGCCCTGTTCTGCCCTGGCCAGGCATGTAGATACAGGAAGACAAACATTTGGTTTGGAAAAATAAGGGAAAAACATTAAAGGTTTATATGTTTTAACTTGTAGTGACTGTGTTTAACAGTACATGGGAGGAATGAATAATGCCATTGGTCCTGTGGTTAGGAGGATTTATTGCTGTATATTTTCATATTTTATGGTCGAAACTCCCCTGTCTGTAATATTTTAAGTTCTTTCTTACTTTGTTGAGTAATGACCTTACCATGTATGTTTTTCCTGCGAAGCTTCTGTTTCTGGGCGTCACTGTGGCCATTAGGAGGTACTGGTAACGCTGCAGGATGGCTCCCCCAGCTCTGCTGAAACACAATCTATCGGACTGCTCCTTCTCTCCTGCTTGCTCTCGGTTATTACATCCCTCCGCCTCTTGACCGCAAAGCCACTGGCCCCCACCTCTCACCCTCAACAAAATCTATTTCTATATTCCAGTTTTCTCCCATTTGTATGAAATAGATGTCTCAAGCTCTTGCTCTCCATTAGCACAAAATGTCAAACTCTTTCTCTGTCATTATGTTCATATCCTGTAATGCATTCAAATTTGAAAAGTAAGTGATGACATAAAATTGTCCAGCCATTACACAATAAAATGAATGTGAACTATGTGTTTTCACACTGGTTTCCCATTTGTTTTTTTTTTACCCATCATTGGCAGACTTTGTCATTCATTTTCAATCCCTCCAGAGAGAGCGTAGTTTCACTGTGCCCTCGATGACTTTATTTTGTATACTGATATCAAGTCCTGCGTTTTGTATGTGTGAATTCATGCGTGTGCTCCTGCAGTGTAGTATGTTTAAGAGAGCACGCAGGCTTCTCAGTGGTTTAACGGGCTCGGGGGGGATATGCTTGACGCAGCGTGTGCATAGTTTTGGGTTAAACAGGACTTTGCATCTGAGAGGAGAGGAGAGCTCTTCAGAGATTCATAAATTCACCCAGGATTTGTAGCGCTGCTCAGGCAGGGTGAGGAGCAAAAATGTTTTCTTATGGATATTTAGCTCCTTCCCCTGTACATGTTCAAGGCATAGACTGTGGTGAAAAATAACATGTCAGGACCTGCTCTTATTTACGAGCCCACGAGGATGGCAGGGGTCAGTGTTTCCAAGCCTAGACTTTCAGGGAATTCGGCTCTGGGTTTTTCCTCTGTCATGGTGTCTCAGCTAATGTAAAGTTAATGTATCCATATATACGCTAATATAACAATTATCTCATACTTTCTGTATATGTCTCTTTGTAATTAGGTATTAGGTCTGTATATTTGAATAGCTTTTTAACATGATTTCTGTGTTTTCTTATGTGTTTGTAGGTTATGTGCAGAGTCTGATTAGGCGCGTGCTGAACAACGTGAACATCGTGGTGAACAACCTGATCCTGAAGTACGTGGAAGACGACATCGTGTTGTCAGTCAACATTACCTCTGCGGAGTGCTACACTGTGGACGATATATGGGAGAGAGCCTTCATGGACATCACTGGTGAGCAATGGCTGCTTACATTCCTTGGTAGTGGGATTAACTAGTAAATCCACTGAGACAAGAACCTATATATTACAGTAAGTGTTTAATTTTGTTAGTTCAAACTAAGGTCAAACAGACATATCAGACAAGTTTATACAAGCCTGTTTGTGTAAATGCCCAATGTCAGCTGCCAGTGTTGGCTGAAATTCAGCCCCTTCATAAACTCACTAGTCTGAACACATGTAGGGCTGATGCAGAGTGGGCAATAACAAAGAGGAAGGCTCAAATTTAAAACCACTAATGATGAATGAGGCGGGGATTTTCAACCCAAGCATGCCACTTGTAAATGGAACAGTAGGAAGGTGTGATGATTGTGGACATTTGCTTTTGATGGTTATATGGTTCATGTGTTTCCTTTGGTTTTAATTCCTTGAGGTAGAGACAATAGTTACATGTAGGAAAGGATGAGGATGTTAAGCCAAGCTGCTCATTTGTATTGGAACGCCTGATGAAAGCAAGACTGGTCACTATCAGCTTTTTGACCCAACCTTTTTCCTGTGCCAATCCTTTCCCTGTAATGTTTCTCAGTACTGCACAGTGGCTTGTAGACCTACTCTATGATTGTTTTGTCTGATAGAGTAGCATCTGATAGATTCCTCTGAGAGCTGCCAACATATAACACCACAGATTACATGGAACTCTTTGCTGATAACCTTTTTGGTTTATCTCGTTGTTGTTACGTAAGCTTTCCTTTGAAAATAAATTTGTTCTTTCAAGGTGCAGAGCTAACATGTGCCCACAGGATTCAAGAAAAGCCTAACATGTTAGGTTTGTGTTACATACAAACCTAACATGTTAGTCTTTTCTTGAATCCTGTGGGCATTCAACAGTCATGAAAAACTTCATCTAAAGTCAGGTTTACAACTATATTGTAAACCTGTTTCCCTTTTGTGCAGGGTTTTCTGTCTATTGTAATTACAACCTCTGCACAAACTCCATGGTTTCTCAGGTTACTACCAGAGAATTTCAATTTGAAGGACAACATGGTTCTTTATTAGGAATACCAAAAGACTGTAGAGAAATCATGACATGATCATTTTCAGTTACTGTTATCGCTGAAGAATTTTTTTGTCAAGGGGGCCTTATTCGAACATGTGAAGCAAGTAGTGGTTACAACAATAGTTACTGGAACTGTTTTGGGAATGAAATAATTCTGGGAATGATGAGCCCTGTTATCAGTCTGTTGGGGGTGAGTGAGTCAGTGGCAGTTGAGATTCTGATGATGTGCGATCATCTAACACACACACACACGCACAGACTCCACAGTAGTTGGTTATACCTCTTGTAAAAGTCACATTACACAACAACCTTGTGATATCTGCTGAGTATCCCTCCTTCCATTTCCGAGATCACAGATGATGAGCATTTACTGTAATGGCCCGCGCTCTGTTAGTGTATGTTTGAATACCTGTGTTTGTGTTAAATGTCTCTGTATGTTTTTACATGTCTAATCCGTGTAAGTGGACATGTTTGATTAGTGGCAAGCACGATGGGTCAGCCTCTCACCTGTTTGATGCAAAATGATCTCCATTTACTTTTGTGTTCTCTCTCTTCTCTGTGAAGCTCCAGAGTTGGTCCTGAGGAAGGTGATCAACTTTGCCGACTGCACCGTGTGCTTGGACAAGCGGAACGCTAGTGGCAAGATTGAGTTTTACCAGGACCCGCTGCTGTACAAGTGCTCCTTCAGAACGCGTCTACATTTCACCTATGACAACATCAATTCCAAGATCCCATCCGTCATCAAAGTGAGCGGCTCAAATTTTTAACAGGAACTGCTTCAAACCATTTCTAAAGCTTAAGGCTGAGAAATGATTTTACATGTTTATTTGCTCTCAGTTCTCAATGTTCAAAACCTGTCACACATGCTAGTGACCGAAAAGGTTTAATTTGTTACAGCAGCTTAGTTGTTGGAGGAACATGGGACATACCTTTGTTAGATTAGCTTGTCTCAAATCAGTGATGTGGCAGGAAATAAGCTTAATTTCAAAACAATAGCAACCGTTTTGTTTAGAAAAGGGAATCATCAAATTAGAGTCTTGCCTGTCTTGTTCCTGTTTTGTTTACGCTGTAAGATCTGAACTATTTATGATGGAAAAAGTAACTTCTTGATTCTTTTCCCAATGCGTTTTAACCTCTAAAACCCTGAAAACAGGGAGGTTTTTGTAAACCTTTGTAGCATCTCTGGAAACTGGTTGTGGTATTTCATGTTGTATGTTTCTCAGTATTGCAGTCGTCATCCACCACTATGAAGCTACATCATGGTTAATTTTGCGTGGTCCTATTTGACTTTTGAACATGTTTTATCAACAGGCTGAATTAAAGCGAAACTGTCTCATTTCCCATCTACACATAGTCATTATCAAGCTTTGTGGTTTCGTGACCTTTCAAAAGGGTTTCCTCTGTATGACTAACAACAGAAGCACATGAAAGATTTTGTTATGCAGTAACATTAGTGAGTCCACTTTGTTATTTATATTTTACACTATATTATTATATTTAACACTTTATTATACACAGCATGTACAACCTAAACTCCTTTGCCTAAGTGAAAGGTTTTGTAGCTGCTGTAGATGCAGTAAACACACTAGTTCACTTTAAGTGTATTATGTGTATTTGTTTCCATCTGGACCTGGCTTCTTTTATCCTGTCATTGTCTTTATATCATGGGATGTATCTTCTTCCATCCTGTTACTCTATATTGTACATCTGCTGGTGTACAGACCATCATTTGTGGTTTGTAGCTGCAGGTCATCATATAACTTTATTTAACAGGGGTAGGAATTGCATCCTTTACATGCAACTTTCAACATCTGACATTTAGCCGGAGGGGAATTCATACCAGTTCTTACTGAGCCCGGGGCAGCTCTGCCCTTTTTTTCTTATTAAACATTCCTCTTCACATTATGTGGAAGCCCACCAAAAGTGGTTGGGACTCTGGCCCATTTCGCATCTAAACATATAATTTAACAAATCATATTTCCCAATTTAAGCCGTCTCTTGTGCTTTTTTCCTCTGTTTTTTTTCTCAGATCCAGACCATGGTGGAGAGCCTGAAGTTGTCCATTACAGATCAGCAGCTGCCCATGTTTATTCGCATTTTAGAGCTGATTATTGCCCTCTACTATGGGGAGATTGGAGGACACAAAGAGGGTGAAGGAGAGGAGGGCAGTGGTCATGTCAGAGAGGCTGGAGCAATTTTACCTGGTGAGAAGGGTCTTTTTAATTTTTTGCTACCTCAAAAAATTTGGATTGCATCATGTTTTGTCAAATCTTTTCAAAAGAGTTTGTTAAAAACTTCTTTCAGTGGAATTGGACACTTGATCTGCATTAGTTAGAACTTGCATATGTCGCTACATTCAGTAGCATATATTAGGCTGACATTTTTGCCCTTTATTTACTTGTTCACCTATTAAATAGAATGAGGCATTCTTCTTGTCATGGCTTAGGCCCCTGACAAGTTGTACATTTATATGCATGTGCCAATCAAGGGACATATGCTGTAAAAAAATTCTATAGCCTTCATTCTATTCTATCAAAGTTCATTTGGAAATGATATATTGAGATCTCTCTGGGATGCAGCATTTGTGTGTCAGTATGGTTCCTGCAGCAGCCATATTTCTCAGACAAAATATGGTCCAAAGCTCTGAAGTGGTTAATGAGCCATCAGAGCGTGCACAAAGCTTTGACTTTTTCCCTTAGACAGCGTTTTCATCTCATGACGCTCTGCATGTTGCCTCGCTCTGTTCAGGGGCTGCGTCTGTCCATATGCTGCTGTTGTTCCTAAACGGGACATTTAACATCACTTTGACCATGGTGTGCGCTCCTCCTGCTTTTTCCACAAACAAAAGCCGGAGCGTGTAACTCAACACAGACCTTTGTCGTCAGGCCTGATCCCCTCCATGTGTACAGAGGCAGGAGAGAGGAGGATGAAGGGAAGAAACAAGGAAGAATCAAACGCAGACCCATCTCTCTCGCTCTGATTGGACCGCCACAGGAAATCACACTCCGCACATTCGGGAGCTCAGCAAAACACGCACATGCAACCAAGCACACCTACGCATATACCGTACATGTATAGTATACTTTTTATAGCCGCAGCCCGCCCCCTTAAAAAAAAATCTGTCTCTCCCCAACTGCTCATCCTCATCTTGGCCAAACGGAACAGGATCAGATCCTAGGTCCCGCTGGGCTAAATCAGCCTCTGCAGCACCAGGAGCAAATTACAGCACAGGGGAAGTGGTGGGCAGAGGGGAAGAAGGCAGCCCAACACAATACAGCTCTCTCGCTCTCTCCCTCTAACTTGCTCCCTGCCTGCTGGCCTGGAACTTTTACTGCAGCTTCCAGTTCGGTGTCCAATGCCAGATGTAAGAGTCGGTGTCATGCTACTGCTATGCGGAGCCTCTGAGAATGAATTAGTATCCCATCACAAAAATATACAAGAGCGGACCAGCTCTTGGAACCTGAGCGCCCCCAGATCTTGTTATGCTGGAAGTAATCGACAGAGGGAAGAAGCTGGTGGGGGGATTGGTGGGTGTACAGTGTATATACTGTAGTAGGTGGGTGTGTGTTTGTTGCCAGGGACTTGGGCTTGTTCATGAGCATATGGTTTTGAGTGTATTCATTTCAGATTTAAGGAATAAAGCTGAATTCTTTTGATAGTAGTGCAGAATTGCAGCTCAAATGATTTATTATTTACAGTAAGAAAAAATAATGTACTTTTCCGAACCAGTAAAGACAGCCTTTAACTTTGGTTCAGGGTTCTACAACATTCATGTATGTTGACACTTACAGTGACTGGCTTGGCTTACATGCATATTTATTTTTAGTGGGTTATAGTTTGTAGGAAACAATCATTGTCACATGATTGCTGGAACTTGATCCTTATATTGTACATAGTTGTTCATCACATTCATTCGATTTCCTGTAGGCTGTTTGTGGTGAGTCTCTGCTGTATATTCTGACTCCAATTCTGGGTGTGTGCGTGTGTGTGTTGTCTGTTTTCTTTCTTTCTTTTTTTTTTTTTTTTTTTACTATTGCTTACTTTTGAATATTAATTTTCCCCTCATGTGAAGGTGTTTTTTCTCTGTTTTTGCCAATTAACGAAGTGGAAAAAGCCTTGTAATGTGTTTATGTGGCCATGATTCATCAGGCCTGCATGTTGTTTGTTTCAGTGTTGCTCTTTTAGGTGAGCGCCAATGTCTCATTAATGAATAGCCCTAATAGGTGAACGGCGCGGGATACTTGTGTGTCACTAACCAAAGCAACCCTTCAGTCAGGATTAGACGGCTAGTTTTCCTACTGTCTGAAATTCAATGAAGTCTGTGAAGCACTGTAAAACTTTCAGCGGTTGGAAACACAGATGACTAACATGCTTGAATGGACCAGCTGGTCACGGCACCGAAAGCTGTACGATTTCAACAAGTATGTGAAGAATTATGAACCGAGGACTGTGGCTGCTGAAGTGTGGCAGGGTGCGTATGTGTGTGCCTCTCTGTATAAAATATATATGAGCGTGCGTATGAGGGGCATGTTTGTCTAATGGCATGTGTATGTGTTTTAGGCTCTGTATGCGTGTGCGTATAGGACTGAGTGTTTGCTCTGTCGGGGAGCCTCAGAGTCCTCGGAGGCCTATCGGATGGAATGAACTATCACACACGTATCAGCCAGAGGCCACAGGCTATCTCCCCCTTATAAACCTCATGTGGCTCCCTTATGCGGGTCCAGTGACGTGACGGGGCCTCTTTTTAATCATCTTTTCACTTTTTGATATTGGTGTGAAGACGTAGAGGCCATCGAGTTTAGAAGTTTATGGACATGGATGAAACAGCCTTTTGTCTTGGGGAGCGTTTTATATTCTCCTGCCATGACTGTTAAACTGGATTTTAATACATTTTGATGTTAATGTCACGCTGGTAGTGTTAAAGTGAAACAATATGCGACACACATGTTGATATGTGTTCCGTTCTTTTATATCAAAGTACGTAGGCCTGCGCACTGAAGTGTGTCTGTGTGCTGCATTACCTATGAGGAAGTGAGGAACAGACAGATATGAAAGACCAGATAATATGTGACTTGGAAAATGTACGGGTTCTGTGTGTGTGTGTGTGTGTGTGTGTGTGTGTGTGTGTGCGCGTGTACGCATGTGTGTATGTGTTCTGGTGTGTGCTTGTGTATGCATAAAACTATAAGCTGAGTAGCCTTTGCTCAGTGGTCAGGTAACCAGTCCACCTCTGCCTCTATAAACATGGAGGGACATCTACTGGCCTGTGAGGGCACTGCCTTCTCTCAGTCCTTCACTCTCACTATCTCAGTGTCACTCAGATGTTCACTCATTTACACACACACACTCCCTCTCTAGCTTAGAAAAACACCACTGCCCCAGAGACCTTGCACTCATGGAAACCGACCGTGACACATCCTATAACACAATGCTTCTGAGTTCTGCTTGTGGACGTATGCATGCTTAGTTGGCGTCTCGCTGATATTGTGAATTGAAAAAGATCCACTCGGGCCTTGTTTGCTGAAGCAGAGAGCAGTGCTGGCTGTGTTTCGCACCTGTGTGGTCATTGTGCTCTACTCCACAGCAGCATGCGTTCTGGCCAGCCCACATCACTCTCTGGGAATTTTTCACTCAGTTCTTTGGATTAATACTTCAAAGTCCCCCTAAGCCGGTCTGTTTTGATCACTTGATTGATAATTGAGCTTTTATTTTGATTGCCTTGCAATTCAAACGTGGGCTTCGTCAGACTGTGACGTGAAGCGAAAGGGCTTAACTCGTTGAACTGACACCTCAAAGGCTTCCAGGGAGTGAAAACAAAAAGGAAAAAAAAACTAAATGAGAGGAAGAATCGAACAGGGAGTCCGGGGGAGAGAGATAAAAGGCTATAACATGGGATTTCCAACTGCCAATTCGCAAAGTGAAAGATTTAATTAAAATATGTCATAATTTTCACCGCCTTAGCCTCTGGGATTCCTAAACTGTGACCTCACGGACAATATTGTTTTCTCACAGAGGACGTGAGGCTGCAAGGAATGGGATTACACATTCTTGTGTATTGACATCAGCTTCCTCTCTCCCGATGTGTATGGAAACACACTCGATGGGACGAGTTCAGAGGTCGGGATCAGGGACCGGGGGTGGTGCATGGTGGTTTGGGGGACCTGTAGAAACGGGGGAAAGATAAAACAAAATGGTCTTCACCAAACTTCTGCTTGTCTTTTGTTATGCACACCCCCGACATGCCTGTTTACTGCCTTGCATCTCATCATCCAAGTGCTCACATTCCCCATTTTTGCCAAAGTACTGTT
Organism: Amniataba percoides; assembly: GCA_037176925.1. Lineage (NCBI taxonomy): Eukaryota > Metazoa > Chordata > Actinopteri > Centrarchiformes > Terapontidae > Amniataba > Amniataba percoides. Next base: position 22,084,713 of record JBAJHX010000036.1, read on the forward strand.
ACTGACTGGACTGGCTGTTTTAGCTTCTATTTATCTGCAACTCCATGACTTGTGTTTTTTTTTTAATATCCCCTGTTGTCCATGCTTTGCCCCATATTTTGAACTGGGGTCATTGGTGTGTCTGGGCAGTCCTCTCTCCACTCCCCCCACCACTGCTATGAGGCCTGTGCATGATAGTATTCAGTGCTCCAGTCAACCCTATGCGTACTGTCTAGGCACAGAGGGTGTGACCAATGTCCCTCCTCCTGCAGCTCATCTAGTACCACAGACGGCCCCTCCTAGCCTTCACCTGCACCCCTGGATCGGCTTGTGCTGATAGCTCATAAGAACTCGGCCTCCCTCATGGCCTCCGTTTCAGCCTCTTGGCTCTTGAACAAATATGTGACCTAACCCCTCACTGTATGCATATACGGATGGCTCTGACAGGCCTGACCACAGTGATCCACCGGGCCCAGTCAAGCATCTCCTCTGTCAGGATGCTGTCTGACAGGCTGTGCCCTCTGGCCTCTATTGGAGCGGACTTCCCCTTTCTCCCTCTCTCTCTCTCTCCCTTTCCCTCTCCTTCTCTGCAGAGTTCATGTAGCAGTGAGTTCATTCAGCACGCAAATACTCACACACCTGCATGCTGGAGCATTGGCAGCAACTACTGTGAAACTGCCTTGGTCTCTGCTGTTTTTGTGTGTTCAGTTGACAGCTGAAACATCTTGCTTGTATTAAACTACCCTGAAGGCACGGATAAATTAATTTAGTGTGCTGCATTGAGCACAGACACTTCCATTATTGATAGTTTTTTTCTCTACATCAGTATCTTTGACCAGTATGTTTTCAGTACCTGCCTTTGGATTAAAAGCTTATTTAAGTGTTTTTTTCATTTGAGGCCTCATTTAAATGCAGTGTAAATTTGCCATCACTGTTGTTAGGGAATGTAAAGCACTTGTTTTTTTCACGAGACAATGGTCCGCTATTTTTAGGGTTCTTATTTAGGATAATCATGCATGTTTTATGGGTTAGGCCTATTAAGTGTAGGTTTGGTGTGCATTGTAACTTGTCATTGTTTATCTCACTCAGACTTTATCTCGGGGTAAAACTGGACCTGCTTGCACTCACCCTCACTTTTCCCCCCATTACTATTTGAATTATCAGAAAGTCATATGCCTATATTTGCATCATATTTACTTATTAATTCATTAATTAATTCACATTTCCCCCCCTCAGGGATGGATGTGGATATGGAAAGTCAGGGGACTAGCCAGTACTCCAGCCAGGACCTCCACATGCAGACTGGGAGTCCTGAAGACGCAGACCAGGGTTGGGTCTCCTGGGCTTGGTCTTTCGTCCCAGCCATCGTAGGCACAGAAGAGGAAGGGGAGGAAAGCCTTTACCAGCAGAGAGAGACGGGAGGCATCCCCAGTAACCCCCAACAACACACAGCCAAAGACCCCATTGTTTCTATCGGCTTCTACTGCACCAAAGCTTCTGTTACTTTCAAGGTAAATTTGCTGATAACAAAAATGCACTCCATCACATTATTTCGTTACCAGATCACTACTAAATGTCATTTTGGGCTGGAATGTATGCCGGCATGCCTTGGGTTTTATTTTTTCTGCGGGGAACAAGGAAAAACACAATCAATTTAATGTCAAATATCAAAATGAAGTGGCCAAACAGCAGTAAGTGAACTACTTTTATCTGCCGCATGGTTCGTAAATGTTGTATGAATGTGATTTAGTGCTAAGATGTGCTTTTGAAATGATAAATTGTGTTTCAGATAAACAAGTACATTTTATGCAGTGGAAAAAATAGAGTCTGATAGATGGTGAAAATTAGAATAAAAAAGTGTCATCAGTATGTGCATTATCTAAAAGGTGCAATTTGTGTAGTGAGCCATTATGGTAAGTCAGAAAATTTAGCAGATAACAGTATTTCATGTTGATATTGAGTGTCTTGATTTAAGATATTGTTAACAGTTCATTTTTTACCCCTGCTAACATTAGTGTGTATTCTCTCCCACTGCCCACCCCACCCTTGGATCCTATATTTTGAGGTCATTTTCAGTTTGAGTCAGAGAACAGCTTGATCCTCAGGAAGTTACAATCCTCTTTGTCTCTGTGTGCGGTACAGGGGAGGGAAGTGTAACCGCTAACTGGCGTCTCGGGTCACGTTAATGTTTTAAACATTATACATGGTATGATGACTATTCAGAAATGGATCCCAAACTTTAATCCTGCCTGCTCACTCAGAATACTTGGAATTCATCTGTGTTTCCCCTCAGGTTCAGGCACTTGAGATCACATTACTGCCCTGTGTGTGTGTGTGTGTGTGTGCGTGCGCGTGTACTTCACAGTGTGTGTGATCAGTGAAGGGGCCAAACCGACTTTGGTGCTTTTCTAATAATGTTTAAATTGTTCCTGTATTGTTTGAGTTCTTTTAATCAATTAATTGCCTCTCGTCTGGAGTAATTGCAGACAGCTGAAAGGATGGTTTTTTAAACGTTCTCGTCTCTTTCCTACAAGGAAGTATTTAGTTTGAGGGCATTTCATGTCTTTGAACAGCCACTGCCTGAACCTGAGCTTGACATGGACATGAAATCAGAGAGGTATTTTTAGATTGTTGACCCATTACTCCTCAGATCTGTTTGATCAGAGAAATTGGCAGTACACTTTGATGACTTTTACACACATAATGCATAGATCAGCAATGACCATTTGTTCTCCTCTTTCACTTTTGCACACCTGCCAAAGTCCCACTGCATGCCAGAATTCATGACATTTTTCATTTTAAGCAATGCTGTTCCGTTATTTTTTGTATTTTCATTTATTTCAACATTAGAAAACTTCAAGTGCTCCCAAGAACGTTTTTTCATCAGATCCTTTCCACCATGTTACATTTCTGAGAAATGGACATAAAGATAAAGTACTCTAATATTCATATCCAATGTTATAACATTTCCAAGATGCCTCATAAAGAATCATTTGATATGTGTTGGGCAACCAAAGTTGTTAAATAGTTTGAAATATAATAAAGGAGCCTGTGTAATGCCACAGCAGAATAGAATATTCTTATTGGCTAAACATCCATCGTGTTTGTTTGTGTCTGATTGGCAGCCTTTCTGTATCAGTGCCTCTATGCACCGGTGTTGTCAGACAGACCAATTTTTTAGTCAGATAATTTAACATCCTTGCTCACCGCTGCTCCCAGGGACCTGCGGGCCGGGGCGGGGTGATCCCTGCACGTGATTAAACCACCAGAACTGAGAGTGGGGAAGGGAGCGAGGGTGAGAGAGTCCGCTCCATCAGTAGGGATAATAAGGCACAGCTGCTTCTTGCTCTGCACCTGCTTCCTGTGTTAAAGTTGAATGGGTTAGGGCCTGCACAGTTCTGCTCTACACCCACAGCTTCGAGACTGGCCAACCTCAAAAAAGCATTGCAGCTCTGTATACCTCTCGCCCCAGCCAACTAGTTTTGACCCATCACTTTCTCTTCCTCTCCCTGCCTCCACACTATCTTCATTAACACACAGTAAATGAATGCTTATTAATGCAGTCAGTGCTCTGATGAATGTTTCCTCTTTAATCTGAAGGCTCAATGAACAATCACTTATACGTTTTCAGTTTGCCCCATGGTATACTTAGAGCTTTAGTCATGTTCTGATTGTCATTCCCAATAAAGCCAGAGAGCCCCCCCCCCTCCTTCAGAATTAGAGAGGAGTGGCTGTCTTGTGTCTTGTGGTTTTTATGAAAAACTTTGGCCTGAGTCCAAACTTCGAGGAGAAAACGTCCAAAAAGTCCTAAGGCTGGCATCCAGCCTCTGATCTAAGAAAATGTCATCTGTCCTTGTTTGGATGTTATTGTTTCTGGTTTTAAGCATTATTTTCCGGGGCCTCACTGCCCTTCACATCCAAAGGGTTGCTTAACTTTTGTTTATTTTTCAAATCATGTATCTGTTTCAGCAGTGAATTGCGGGTACACACGCATGCACACACAATGAGCCATATGCTTCCCAGTTTTTAGTGTTGCATTTTTGTGACATCCGTATTATTGCCGTAACCATGACTTATTCTATCGAACAAAACTCTCTTTCTCTCACAGATGCAAAACTCTTCTATATTTAACCAGTGTTGTTCACTTTTCATTTGAATACTGTAATATGTTTAAGTGGTTCTGAACTGGGCTCATGATTTTTAAACACATATTTTACTTTTTGGATCCAACACTGTCACAAAGCTTTAAGTGTAACATGAAATTATACTTTGTAAATGCCTTGGTTGTCACAGTTTATTGTTAGAGCATTTCAATCATAGAAGTTACATTTGGGTGGTATTTTTTCACAGAAAACATGTGAATTTCTGAAAATGTGTTTTTGTTCCCTATTCCATACCCTGACAAATGTGGAGATAATTTAGCTATGACAGCTAAGTCAAGTATCTGTTTGGTCTTTGTTTATTATTTCAGTCTATTGTTCACCATTCTGGTGAATATTAAATGGATTCTATCTTTTGTCTCAGCTGACAGAGACACAGTCAGAGAGCAGCTACTACAGTCCTCAGAAGGTCAAGTCCCGAGAGGTCCTTTGTCTGGAACAAGAGGGAATCACTATTGAGGTAAGACTCAACAGCTTAATTTGTACCCTTTTGCCAAGAAATATGGTAACTGTAAAATACCATAAAATGTCTCCTTGACATATAATAAATATTCATATATCATCCAAAATAACCAACAACAGGTTTCTGACATTTGACTAACTAACAAAATGGCCCCAAGTTCAGTTGAGTTTAAACATTTTTAATTTGTGTTATCTTAATAAAAATGAGCAAGAGAAATGAAGCATCTTACTGGAACTCATATATATGTTGAGGCAAATGTGAACATTTATCCCAAAATCGATTTTAAATCTTATTGTAACCAATATTAAAAATTATGGATATTATAAGTAAACAACATTCTTTTTACGTTTCTTGAGAGCAACCTTTTTACCCATTAGATCAAGAGAGAACAGACCAATACAGATCCCTGTTCACCCTTTTGACCCTCCATCATTATTATTAGTATTAGTATTAGTATTAGTATTATTAGTATTGTTGGTTTTTATTATTGTCTCCTTATTCACTGTTGGACGTAAGTTCCTCTTTCCTTTTCTAAGTACATTTATAAAGCCTCTCCAGGTCACTAATCCGTGGCCTGTTGTGAACACCGTGGAATCTGTGTCTGAGTCAAGCCCAAGTCTGATCATTTCCGCATTTCCCCCTCGGCATAGAAAATATTTTTAAACCTTTTTCTCTGATTACCTGGTTGGAGTAGGAAAGGAGTTTTCTGCTCCTAAGCTTTCTACCAGATGTGAGAATTCTGAGAGATTTCCAATTCCAGTTTCTGTAATTTATGCTTTTGCTGGAAGAGAGAGGGAGAGAAAGAGAGAGAGAGAGAGAGAGCAGTCTGAATTGGGACCAAAAGTGAGAGCGTTGAAAAGCAAAGGGATGGCTAGTAAAACAGGGAAAACTAGGCCTTGTAATTATTGTGTGGTGAAACGTAAAGTTTTATTGGATTGCTCTCTGTTTAGTTGTCTGCTGGGTGAAGCAAAGGCACGGTGAGCAAGAGAGAACCACACCTTGCTGGTTACAGGGGCTGTAGGACTGCCTCCACACACACACACACACACACACACACACACTCCACTCCACTCCACTCCACTCTCAAGGGAAAATGGAAGCTGTCTGACCCCTGCTATTTTAATCACAATGAAATGAGCCCACAACCTCAACACCACCACAAACCAACATAGCCTCAAACTGGTCATGGTGGAGAACCTTGTTTGTGATAAGTCCACATAAACTTGAGTCTTGAACTGTCATTATTTTCACATTTTTTTATTGCAATGTAAAAAGGTTATTCAGTGAAATTCATTTCTGTAAATTATTACCCTGTTATCGTTTTACAGAACTTTTTTTTTTTAAACTGATTTAACACACTTAATATGCTGGGTGTTGTCTTTTGTTCTGTTGTAACTTAACTCACACTATCATATCCTCAAGTCTCCCTTCAAATATATTTTAACTGCACAGTTCTGCATTCCTTATTTTCTTCAGTAGAATAAAAAGCAGCAAGAGTTTATTTAGTGTCCACATTGTTCTGGATGAAAACTGGTTAAAGTCTCCTCCTCTGTTTTTTTATTCCAGGTGCTGATGATGGGGGAGCCCTTCTTTGACTGTCAGATTGGCTTTGTGGGCTGCCGGGCACTCTGCCTGAAAGGCATCATGGGAGTGCGAGATTTTGAAGAAAACATGAACCGACGTGAAGAGGTAAAGGCAGCCTGAAAACCTCAAGGAGAAATTAAAAAAAAGTAGAAAAACTTGAGTCAAAAAGATTAAAAGAAAATTTAAAAAGCCAGATAAAAAACTTTTACTTTCATCTAAACCATATCTCCTGCAGCCTCTACTGCTCCCAAGAGCTTTGTGAAGGAGGTAGAGATGTGGTCTGTTTGTTTATGGAAGAGTGTGATCCAGCTGCCTTTTGTTATTCACCATAATGTTCTCTGTTTGCCACATATATTGCCGTGTCAGTGTCTCCCCATTCATTATGTATAGTGCATTGCTTTTCAGACTCAGCTGAATGCATTATATTGTATCAGCTTATCAATGTGATTTTCTGTGGTTATTTTTGAATAGTGGGTTAACCTTTCCCATTGCACATTCAATAACAGATTGAGAATTATTTATATTAGATTGTTTGAAGTTTATTTTAAAGTTGGCATCTGGAATCATCTTAAATATTTCTTACTTTCTTTGTGCATCCTCTTCTTCATATGTCTTATCATTCGATTCTTTTTTGTCCTGTCTGTTTCTGCAGGACGCAGTCTTCTTCAGCTGTGGGGACAACCTAAGCAGTAAAGGAATGACTTACCTTACAAACTCTCTCTTTGACTACCGCAGTCCAGAGAACAACGGAGTCAGGGCTGAGTTCATCCTGGATGCTGCTAATCACAAGGTCAAGATAAAATTAGATCCGTTCAGATCAGATTAGATACTACTGTGCCAGAGAATAATGTTCCCAAACATATTTATTTTGGAAAGTGTATTTGTGATTTACAAAAGGACCTCCTTTGCTTTGATGGAATGCCAAAATGCAGCAGCAGTGTGTCAGCCATGCAGCTACATCAGTTTGCCTGTTGTGAATCCAACTAACATTACAGGTTGTGACATTTACAGTTTAGTCACCATCAAGCATTTTTTTCTGAGGACTAACCACTAAACATTCAGAGGACACCCACAGAACTGATAGCAGAGACTAAACCATATGGCAAAAATTAAGCAGTCAGTTCCAAGCCAGGCCAACAACCAACTCAACACGCACCTCGCAGCTGGGCCCACAGCCCTACACTGTTACACACTTATTCAACCAACAGCAATGTTCCCAAGAAAATGCATTAAACACAATGAACTCAATAATACTGTTTACGTGAACCATTGACACAGTCTTCACTAAACAGAACATCTGTAAAACTGATGTCATCAAGCTGTAAAGAGGACAAATATTCACAAGACTGATGCAAAGAAATGTTATTAAGACGCAAGTTTCATTGTTTTCAAAAACATAAAGGGTTTACTGCCAAAACAGAGAACAAAAGATGTTTCCTAACACACATTAGTAAGGGCTAAGTGACTTGCTGAAGCAAACCCACTAATGCACATGCTAATACGGTAGTTTATCTAGGTCAACAAACAATAATCTGATAGAATAATATCTATTCTTTGTCTTTGTTTCCTGACAAAACACCGTCTACCACATTCAGTGGTACAAGACTTTACTAGATTAATACAATATTTGGAAATATTTTGAACTTAATAAGTCTAATTTAAAGCACTTCCACTCAGGTTAATTCTGTCAGTCACCCAGCTGCTGGCTGCAATAGAGGAATGTCCCTGCTATCTAAGTAGTAGTGTTAAAGCCATTATTCCTGATAACTCTCAGCTCCCTTCATCAGCCATCACAGCTCTGGTGTTGACTCTCCTCAGAAATGTTCATGACCCTCAATGAAGCAATTGTTTGGACATCCATCCATCCATCTAGCCATACTTAAAAGTCTAAGAGTCAAAGGTTTTGGTGTTAATTCATTAGCGGTTTTGAAACCAGCCAATGGCTTTGATCCAAAAGCATGCCAGAGCCATTAGAGGTCCCCTAATAAATATTACTCATTAACCTGCCTCTCTGATAAGGCTCTATTGAAATCTCTGTTTAGAGAACCAGTGGGTAAGTCTGGGGTCGGGGTGTTAAATATGTGTGTGAGAGGGGCCTCTCTCATTCTCTCTCTCTGTTTCATGCTTGCTCACTCATTCTCTATGTTTACCAGAGGTTTGATGTGCAGCAGATCTATAACTTTCAAATATTCTCTGTGACAGGGTCAATAGCTCTTGACCTGCACACTAATAAATGATGACAAGTTATTGGGTAACAATACACTGACACCCAGGTAGATCAAAACTAAGATAACAAACCTCAGATCTTTTACCTATAGCTAGCTTTTATTTGTCCATAATCATTGTAAATAAATAGTTTAAGGGTGGTGCAGTGCTTAGGGTTGTTAGTATCGTCTCTAGGATTCAAACCCGCCCAGACAGCTTGACTTTTCCTTGGTGGAGTTTGTATGTTCCTCCTGTATCTGCTTCATTTTCCTCTTGGTGTTCTGGCCTGCTTCCATGGCCCAAAGACATGCAAGTTTAGGTTGAAAGGGGACTCTAGACTGCCCAGTGGTCTTAATGTGACTGTGTTTATCTATATGTGTTAGCCCTGTAATAAACTGCTGACCTGTCCAGGGTGCAGCCTGCCTCTTCCCTAATGTGTGTTTAGATAGCATGCAGCATTCCTTCAACCCTGAAGAGGATAGAAAAGTTGTTTGGTCATTTTCAAACACTGTTTTTAATGTTACGTAATGGACAGTTACAAAGTGCTTTAATGATCATTAATGATTTATTGTCAACAGTACCCTCTACATTGCAGTCATGCTTTTAAAAGCTGCACTTTGCTATCTCAATAAGTATTTCCAAGTAACATTTCACAATTTTATATAGAAAGTAACAGTCATAATCCCAGTTAGACAGTTTGATTAGTTGTGAAAAAGTCCAATCTTTTCTTAGATAAGACGCATATTTCCAGTGGCACACATCCAAGGACCAATTGAATGAGGAAATACTCACTTCCTTTTATCAATATCTTACTCAATAAAGAACACACTTGATAGCTAGTAAATTGCTTCCCAGTGCACTGTGAAGTACAGTGAAATATATGATAGTTCTTTTTCTCTGACTGAATTTGATTCTTGTTGTAAAAACATGGTTGAAAAGATGCTGTTTATAATTTGACATTAGAGACACTTTTAATTTGTTCTTCCCTCTATGATGAAGTGAAACATCTCAGTTCATTTCAAGTCTTTGTGAATAGTTCCAAAAATTAGTGATATTGTTCTCTAGCCAAAACAGCAATATCAAACCGAGCAAATCAACACCTCAATAACTCTCTTTATCTCTGATTTGACCTCCTTTGTCGTATCCACCACGACCCCAGTCACTGCCACTCTTAAATGCTATCAGTTTGTTTGCTCCCTTACTGCCATGTTTACCTTACTCTACTTTTGTTTGACAGGAGACCTACACGGAGATAGCAGGCATGCAGCGCTTTGGTGCTTTCTACATGGATTATCTCTACACAATGGAGAACAGCAGCAGCAAAGGTATTGTCTGATTCACTCCTCCTCACAGAGCCTGTTTGCTCACCTTGCCGCCTCTTCTCTTTTTTCTTTTATATCTGCCATGTTCTCCTTCTCTCTGCCTTGTTCTCTCTTTCTTTTCTTCTTATCTGTCTTGTACTCTCTCTCTTTCTTCCATCTCTCCTTTTTTTCTCTTTTCTCCTCTCCTCTCTGTCAAACAAGCCCCCTGGAGACTTGAAGAAAGAGCTCGCCTTGTTTGAGTCACAGCCACCTGGTCCTTGACCCTTCCTGTCCTCGCTCTCACCCCAAACTTACCTGGAGGGCATCTGTCAGAAGTGTTTAGTCTGCGCTGACACGTATTTCAGTTTCTTTCTCCGTGCTGCTTGTTGAAACATTGTTTCCCCCCTGTCTCTTTACCTGTAAGCTCTTGAGAAAGTGAATAGGCTTCTCTTGCCTAATTAGGTGTCACTCTTCCTGGCAGAAGCCTTAAGACGGGCGGGATCTCTCATTCCTCAGCCGCAGCACTCAAGAATGTTTATTCAAGTCTGAAAGATCTGAAGGTCCCATTAAGAGATAAAGCCCTCTCTCTTCAATTTGAAATGTTATATTTGGCCCACAAATGTCTCTGTGCTTTAGTGTGTGATTGTTGAGCATTTTATTTGAATGCTGCTGGAAAGCTGCTCTCTGTTTAAGTACAACGACACTTGACTGACATTCACAAGTTCTAAGGTAAAAAAAAAAAAAAGCCCAAAACAAACTCTTGACATACTCAGCACTTGAACAGTCTGATTAAATCTGGATAAAGTGCAACGTCTTACTGTGTCTGATGGCAAAAGTATAATTGGAGAGCTTTATGGCCCAGGTGTTACAGAATGATATTCAAATATGGTGTTCATGCCTCATGGAGTGGAAACAGCCATTTATACCGATGATTGACACAGGTAGATATTTCTTTTGATATGGCGCACTGATCCATTTTTTCAGTTACAGTAGAAACAAAGATCTGGTTGAACCAATTCAATGACTCAAACAGGTGATACAAGACTCCTAATAAATCAGATTATCCATGTTGTTTCACCAGCCTTCCTCTTTTTCTCTTTCATTCTACTTCACTCTGCCTCCTCCCTTCTGACTAGGCTATTGTTTCCTCCTGCTGTCAGCTACAGATAAAAATCTAAATTAAAAAAAACATTGATACTGTCATCCTGAGCTGTCAAAGTCATTTCTGACAGCAGGATAAATGTCATTTTCTTTTCCTGCGGGACCGCTGTGGTTACCCTTGCCAATTGGAATGCTTCTCCTCTGTCAGTGTTTCTCTTCTTCTCGGACGCGGACCAGATCCAGTGTCAACCAAACAAATTAGTTTCCATTGCCATGGGACCAACATAAACTCTGAGTCAACCGAAATACTAACCGACCCAGGTCACATTCACCATTGACTTCACATTAGAGTAGCACAGCAGATTAAAAACTTTTTTTTAATCTTGGGAAATGGAGACACTTTTAAATCGTCTAAATCCCGTCTAATTTCAGCCTCCTCATCATTCCACTGACCGTTCTAACTGCAGCCATATGGTTGATATTAGGCCTAATCCATTGCAGCCAAATCTCCATGAGGAAGGGAAGGGGAAGTGGCATTGCCCATTGCCCTTTATAAATCTCCAGAATTCAGTGGGAGGTTCACCCCTATCCCCCAGCCTTTTCTGCTTTAAAGAAAAAAATAAGTTAAACTCACAGTGTTGACTCGATGTTCAGTGCAGTGGTGGAATGTAATGGGAATAAAGAAAGTTGTGACCCTTTGTCCTCTTCCTCCCTCACTGCCGTTCATCCACCCCCTTCTTTTATTTTTAATTTCTCCCGTTTTATTGCCGGAGAGCTGAGTCTTTTAAGTGGACCTCTGGAACAGGGGCCTGCGATGAATGAAGGGACAGCTGTGTGAGAGAAGTGGACATTTGGAATATTCATCATTCCAGTGGTTCACGCTATGCAAGCTGCTCTCTGCTGCTGCATTACACCACTGCCAACTTTGTTGTGTTTTCATCGAGCAGATGACGGGATTCTGTACGTGTACTTAATTAATCAAAGGGATACGGGGAAAATCTTGCTCCCTTAAGTATTTATGTCAAAAACTCACAACTGTGTTTATTACAAACAGCAGGTGACATGTTTACTGCACACTTCTCAAATTTGACTGTGAAAAATGTGTTGTCTGGCTGACTGACAGAAGAATCTTTGAGTTTGTATCAGTACATACAGTGAGTATACATTTTAAGCATGTTATGTATGTGTGTTCCTGTTAGTGGGCACTCAGGACTTCTCAGTGGTAAATATGGAGGAAACAGTCCCCACTGTTCAAGAGACATCCATCAAGAGGCTGGTGGTGGGACCTCTGGATATCAAGTTGCACAGCAGCGCCGTCCACCGCATCCTCAAGATGGTCACCTGCGCCATGGACCACGAGTACGAACCCTACTGCAAACCACAACAAGGTCAGACAACACATGATAACAGTTGCTCCATTTATTCATCTATTCTTCTATTAATAGTTCACTCCTTTCCCTACACCCACCTAACTTCACATCGTTTCTCTAATTTTCTCTCGTCTCTCTTTAACAGTGTTCTAATCTATTCTCCTCTGCCAGTGATCAGAAACTGCAACAGTTTGCACTTTACAGTATCCTCATCACATTGTTATTTCCTTGCACAACCCATCTTTCAGCACACAGCTGTACATGAAAGTAGTGACCTTTTGGACCACATGAGGGAGGATAAGCCAAACACCTTTGTTAGCGATCGTCCCTGCGCAGCTATTGATGAGCTCATCCCCGGGATGTTGTGAAAGAACATGGAATGTGTGTCTGTGTGTAATATCTGTAGCAATAACTCTCATTTTTGCGAAACAATAACATCCGTAGGTTTCGGTTGTTTCAGCATCTGTGATAGATAATAGATGATGGGGTAATTACTATAGAGCTTTTGACTAAAGCCGGGTAGGTCAGTGCGTTCCTTCCTGTTTCTATATGTGTCTGTGCTCTCTGGCATTTTCTGGAGAGAGGTCAGTTTATTCCCCCCCAGGGAGGATTGAGAAATTGAGAGTAGACAAGAGGAAACTTTTTTCACCAAGGTAGCTATTACATATGGCATGATAAAATAACACACGCCTTACATTAGTTCCTAAATCAAGTTCTCCTTTCCGCTTGTTTTCTCTTTTCCTCTCCTCTCCTCTCCTTTAATATAATTTAATAATATTATTTCATATTGCTCTCTGTTTGTTTACATTTTTAAACAGATACATGACCCTCATACAAAAGCAACATTTAATACATTTTTATTTACAATATGTGATGTATTTCAGCAGACAATTTTTGGTTTGCATCTATATCAACTGTTTTGGACTTTTACAGTTTAATGGACAGATGATCTTCGTTCTAACTGTTTTTGGGACAGTCCAGGTTTTGTCAGGTCTGCGAGCGGTTCTGGTGGCAGCTCTGTACTCCAGCCTTGGCTCACAAGGGCAGTGTTTGTGTGCTTGCCAGGAGAGACGTAGAGGTCAGGAGGTCAAAGGCATGGCTATCTTTCTAGTCAACCTGTCCTCTTCTTCTCCGCTCCTACTCATACACTCCTTGCCAAGAGCTCAGGAAGAATCCCTTTCCTCCCCAAAACTAGCTGTAAATGGAGGCCAAGTCGGCCGATGGTGTGTTTTACAAGATCATATCCTTTTTAGAACAGGATATTCCAACTTGCAAATTACGCAGAGTGTGTTCATTTGTGTGAATGTGTTTTTATATGCTGGGTAGGAACAATAGAAGGAATGAACTAATAAGACTTTCAGAGTTGGATCTCTAAAGTGGAAGAGGAAAATACAGGGCGTGACACTAATAGTTTATTTATGCCAGAGTGAGTGTGTTGGCGTGTGCACTTGTTCTTTTTTAAACACGCTTTCTCCTTTTCTGTGTGTTTTAGAGCTCGTAATCAGCCTCCACGCACCATGCGAGCTGCATGTTTTTTGTCATTTACAATGTTGATTGTGGATATTGACTCGAGCACTGGCATATGATTAGATTGGACACGGCAGTGCCAGATGAACCTGATGCGGGCTGCGGAGGTAGGCCAAAGAGCAAAGCAGCTTTGGTATCAGGTTCGGAGCCCACCTTGGAGCTGGGAACAAAGCCCAACAGAACCTTAACTGAACTGAAACAAGCCCGTGTCCTGGGCCCGGAGCCAGGGCCGCTCAGTAACAAAGCGCTCAGGGTTTTGGTCCACCTCAGGTCCTGGACACGGTTTAGCGGTTCAGTGCTTTGGTCACTCCTTACTTTGATGAGTGCTGACCTTGCCGGTCTCTGTCCCATGTTGATTTGGTTCACTTCATTTTCTGCCTTTCCGGATGTTTCTGGTTATTGATTGAATGAGTGGTTTTATGAGATGAGTTCATAAACAAAGCTACTGGGAAACAGCCACTGTAATGAATATCGCTCAGAGATGCCAGCATTTTTATAGTGATGTTTATTTTATTTAGTGTATGAGGTGGTGGTTTTTGTTGGAAAATGCTTTTTTATTGTTTTAATACTGCAGGCGTAAAGGAGAGGCGCCCACTCAAAGAAGCTGGTGTGCTTTACAGCTAACCTCTTTCTCTGTAAAACGATCTTTAGTCCTAAAATCCAAATGTCTTTCTCCTTTCCCTTTTCTTTGCTTTATTTCAAATAATACACCACTGCTTGCATACTTGTGGTTAGATTCACATGAGTGAAACAAAGGAAAATGAGTTGTTTTTGTAATATCATGTTTAATCCTATACCTCTCTCTCTTCCTTTACTGTGCCTACAGTACGTTATGGTATTTGTTCCAAAGTTGACATCTTTGTCTTTGTTGCGTCATTTTCTTTGTAGAAATAGTTGAAGAGAGCCATGATCCAGCTACTTCAGAGGAGATATCCAGCTTAGAGGAATTCATCCCGACCAGACTCACATGTCTCACTCTGCTCCAAGTCTCAGTCATCGTCTCCATGGCGGAGTTCAACCTCCTTCACACACTAATGCCTGTCATTATGGGACGAAAGGTGGCCCACACAGACTTATGTTACTTAAATAAGATTAGGTTAAAGTTGCTACATACTAATTCAAATAACATACATTGATTGCCATGATTTAATAAAAAGTAGTGAGGGGGGAATGTATTCTGCAATTCTTTTAGTTCAGTATTACTTCATTGTATTGTATTGTATAATAGTGTAATGTATTTTTGCTGACCAATTTCTGATTTACAGTAGGTCTGTAGTAAAAAGATACTATTCAAACATCCAATCCAGTTATTATACACATCACTCTAAAATTCACACTGAATTAGATTCACGTGTTTAGATATATTTAAAATGTAAGAGTTCCTTAGAGAGAGTTGGTAAAGAGATAAACACAGAAGTATTTGTGATGCGTCTTCTCACTTTTAATCCTATTCTTTCCATACTAAATTTTCAATCTCCCAGACTGCCCCTGGACCGGTCAACTTGCCAGTGTTTCAGCCGGTGCGCCCTCTACCTTCTGTTCAGTTCAAGGTGGAAAGGGTGAACGTTGAGCACTCGGTGCCCATGTATGCTCGAGAGCTGGTCAGCACTGTCAGCAATCTTAGCCAGCCTTCAGACAACCTGCTACATCACTGCTACGCACACCTCTACCTCAAGGTGAGCATGACGGTGTTTCATTCAAATCTCAGCTGGGACATAGGACAACACATTAGATTCTTGTGCATTTAATATTAATTTGAACTGTCATTGTGCATCTGTAAGATTCGTTTCAGTAAGAGTAGTTCTAGCTTTGTTTTGTTTATTTCATCCTTGGTTTCCAGGCACTATAGCCACAAATCAGAAGGTAAACCACATGGCCAGTGTTAACTCCTTTCTGAAATCACCCCAATGACCCTTTTAATGACCCTGATGACCTCTTTTCACCTGGCCATAAAAATCTCAACACTGAGCTTCCTGATGAGCACCAGAATGACTCTGGTCTGCTTCATGGTTTTCACCCACCAGTATTATAGGATGCTATGATCTTTGTATTGTGCAACTTGACATCCCCCTTGTTACTGTGGTGATTGTATCTTTGAGTATTTTGACTCGTACCTTGAAGGTCAAACATACAATTCATTGTTCATTACAGTTACAGTTGCCAACAACACCAAATTGGGGCAGAAGACAAAATCTTTTGGTCCTTCAGAGAACAGGGTTAAAATGAAAGATTGTTGGCCACCATGCTCTCATCAGATTGATTAATTTGATAGGAGCTATTTTATAGCAGTATGTGTATTTTGCACTAATACAAAGTCATAACTGTTTTTAATAGGAATGTAGAGTGATGAGAAAGTTCTGAACAGTCTTAAATGCAATGATATTAGTAATACCATTACCACTTATAATAATAATGATAATAACAATAATAATAGAATAATGACAAGGTTTTAACCTATTGATAGTTTTCTTGAAAGCATGGATGTGCTATAGAATACATATAGACCTTTGGAGGCTTTAGCAAAGTCAGCTAATCCACATTTTTGAAGCCTCAATGATAGATCTGGAGTTATCTATGGTAGCACAGTCTGGCCCAGTCTGACCTGGGTGTGTGTTTTTTAAGGCAGGATGTTTGCTGGATATCATGCTGGTAGTCCTTATCACAGGGTCACTGCAGGGTTAACAGTCAGCTGGTCAGTGGCCAAGGATCATTGTGACCAATCAGCCAATCAGCATCTGTATCTGCCGAGGTACTATTTCTACTTCTGGATTTTGGCAGTGGGATCATGACAGGGTGGAGGTCATCCTGGTCACAATTCACCCACTTCAGGAAGTGGTTTGAAATGGGTATAAACTAAGGCTTATCTTAATCTGTGTTTTATTGACACTGGCTGTCAAAGCTAAGGTGTCTGTCTTGAGGGAAGCAGTTAGCCATTGTCTCACTTTTCCGTGGTTGTAAGCAAGAACTCCCAGCCAGCCTGCTTGTTGAACAAGGAGGCTGCACAAGTAAATAGACTGATCGTAATTGAAAACTTGGGCCATTTGAATAAGTAGTTGCTTTGGGCTGCTGAGAGGAACACATCATTTGAAATCTAGTCTCTTAGAGGAAGCTGCAGTGAATCAGTCAATGGCCCCAAGCTTTTATTATGTCTACATCTGTCATCATACAGTTCAACTTGATATACTACACTGGCGTGGAATATGAATGTAAAACGAATGATCATTTTAGTCTTGACCAAAGTTTTGTCTGTCTGCTCTGGGCCATCTGCTCAGCAAAGTGGTTTGATAGGCCTTCACTCGCAGGAATTGAATGAATCCCGCTCTGTGCACGTACAGTAGCTGCATGTCGGACAGCTGGGCCCAGCCATCATCCACTACCTCCAAAATTAAACAGGACTTCATCCACAATGCTCTCTATATGTAAACACTGAGGTTGCAGTACAATATGTGTCTGGAAACGAGGCTACCAGGAGCTTAGAGAGTGAGAATATAATTATGAGACACCTTGTCACTAAAAGAAACCACATTAAGATCAGTGAACCTAAAAACTCTCCCTGGAAAAAAATACTTGATCTCAATCTGATC
Organism: Amniataba percoides; assembly: GCA_037176925.1. Classification (NCBI taxonomy): domain Eukaryota; kingdom Metazoa; phylum Chordata; class Actinopteri; order Centrarchiformes; family Terapontidae; genus Amniataba; species Amniataba percoides. Next base: position 22,101,987 of record JBAJHX010000036.1, read on the forward strand.
AGTCTAAACTGTATAAAGCTGCTGTTAATGGAGTGCAAGCAAGAGTGTTACTTAATGTCTTACTGTTCTGAGTCTTATAGTAATCAAAAGTCAATCTGTATTTTTGTACTAGTGTTACTATGTATAAAATATATGTGTGTGTGTGTGTGTGTGTGTGTGTGTGTGTGTGTGTATGCATATGTATATATATATATATGTATGTGTGTGTGTGTGTGTTACATTTACATGTACTGTCTAACGTGAAGTTTTCAGAATAACTCTTAACATTTGTGAATAAGTCTATATATATACGTTTATACATATATACGTATATACATACATACATATATGTCTATATGTATGTATGTATGTATATAGCTTTATTCATAAGAAATGTTTAGAGTTATTCTGAAAACTTCACTTCAGACAGTACATGTAAATATATCTTTTCTAGTGAATCTCACAAAATTCATGACTCAGTAATGTGTATCCTCATTAAATCACACTGTAGTGGTCACATCCCTGCTGCCATGTAATCAATTATGCCTTGAAAAACTATTACAGAAAAAAAAAAAACTTGCAGCTGTCTGTAGTTGTCTAAAAGAAGTGTTTTGAGCACGAAGCAAGAATATTTCTAACAGTGCCTCCCTGACTGTAAGAAGGACCTGCTGACAGCTGTCTGAACAGTAAACCGGGATGATAAGATGATTTTTTTTATTTCTTCTGTCTCTCTACAAATGCAGATTTGTATAGGGATAGTATGTAGGTATGATAGGGTCAAATCAGTTTTCTAGCCTTTGAGATGAGAGAACAAGGCTGATGGCCTTTTGTCTGTTTTGTTTTTGGACGTTGTATGAATTAAATGAGAGCTGACATGTTTTTTTTTTTTTTTTTGTGGATCCAGTAAATGGTTTGATCTATATGTTGCTGCTTGTCTCCTGTTTCTCTCCCGTCTCTCCCTCCCTCTCTCACACTATCTACCGTTTTGCCCGTCTCTCTTTCCAGGTGTTTGGGTTCCAGGCAGGCCTGACATGCCAAAGCAGCACAGGGGGCATCCTGCCTCTCATCCCCATCATCCCCTCATTCAGCACTGCCCTCTATGGGAAGCTGATCCAGATGCCTACATACTGGTGAGTTTGTAGCATGTTTAAAATGAATAGAGACTTGAGGGAGAACAGAGGCAGATGGAGTTCCTGTTGTGAACTTGAATGACTGGAAAAGTAACTGAAATGACTTTAAAAAAGGAGAGTACTACAGTACGTGTAGCATATTCTTGTTTTTTTTACGATGTTAAGCACCAAAACCTCAGTGTGCATGGAAATAGTTCAACATGTCAACATTTTCACTTCAGTCTAAAATATCTTTTGTCACTGCAGAATATGTCTTCAACATTTAATTTGCTTCTTTAAAATAATTGGCTGATTGAAGCAATGCTCAGTAAAGTGAAGCCTTATCCTGCACTCTTTCCCACTTGCTTAACATCATGTGTTATGCTCTGTCCATTACTAACCATTTTGTCCATACCTACATAACTCATCTTTGATTGGCTCTGCGCCACTTTAATCTCAACGCAAATGCCTCAGAATATTTTGCCCTCCTGCAAATGCTGCTGTTGGCTGATGCCTGTTTTGATCCTCAAGAGGAATTGTTTTTTAGGGCGTTTAGTTCATGTAAAAACTCAGAATCTCTGGATCTCCAAAAATGATTTCACTGTACAGTATAAATGAGTACTTTACCTGTTTTGTTAGATTCAGGTGTGATCCATCATTTCACAAAGTGAGAGAGGAAAACATACATGAATTTTTTTTTTCTGTTTTTATAAAGATTTGGGTGTGCACCTCCTGTGTGCTTGGGAGTGTTTATACGCATGCGAGGCTGTCTGTACACAGTGTGTGTATATGCGTGGTGTCACGTATTGTACTTTATGAAGAGCACTGCAGTCTTTTGCGGGCAGTGCATCAGAGGGTATTTAAAGTGATGGATGAGCCACTTCTTCAGCGGTCAGTGGGGGAAACAGAAAAACAGAGTCATCGAGTAACGACTGCAACGGTTTCTCAGATGGTTTGAAACACAAGGAGAGGAAAATAAGACAACGCTGTCTAAGGAGATGAAAAAACACGTTGCCATATCCCCGTCCTCGTACCAGACAGAGGATGACTCATTGGGGATGTCCCATGGAGAGGTGAGGAGAGGTTAGAAGTTGAAGAGAGGACAAGAATGGAAAGGAGAGGAATAAGGCTCGGAGTTTAGAGGTGGAGCAGCAGGACAAATGGAGGATTCGTAAGAAATGGACAAGAAATTTATCTAGAGTCCATGAATGTTCAAGCTATCAAAAGTAATAAAAATGCAAAAAGGATGAAAGAGAAATTGAAAGGGAGTGAAACTACACAAATAATCACATCATTGTGCACATTGTAGCCAGTCAGATTGAGACAGAATGGAGAGAAGGGAAAGTGACAAACTAAGGAGGGGAGTAGATGAGAGGGTGGAAGATGAGAAGAGCGGATGATGGGAAAAATGTAAATGGACAGTTTTGTGGGACTCTGAAAGAGAGGAGGAGAAAAGTAAAAACAATGCTGGAGAAAGCTCTCAGTAGGTCGACTTTATGGATCTGTGTGTGTAGTGTTTAACATCACAGGTCTTTACTGGTAGTGTTGAAAATGTAATAATGAGCTTTAAATTGGTCTTTAAATTGAAATCTTGCACATTTGCTCTTTTCTTTGTAAATGTGTCTGCACATTTCCTAAATTCTTTCGTTATTTAAGTAGGGCTGTGTAAAGTTTGAATGAGCTGCTTTTGTCCTGCCTTCCATCCGCCCTGAGCACAATGAAACAACTTTTCTAGACAGAGCAACAAATGAGGGATTCTCTCTGTTGGAAAGGTAACTTTCTCCATCAGTCAGTCTATCAGTGTGTGTTCACTAACCGTCATCTGGGAAAAACTTGATGCAGGCACGCAAGCACACACACATGAACTCACACTCACACACACCCTGTGCCCTCTCTCTCACACCTCGCAGTCAAAGTGCCTGTTATAGCAGGAAACCTGTATGAGAGCACTAGCTTGGGAAACGATTTCCCCCCATTAGTTTAGATTTAAACATGTCAAAGAGCTGCAGATGGTTTTGACTTTTCCTGACTTCTTCCCCAGGCAAACATTGTATCTACTGTAGGGTGGTTAGCTGGCCACATAGGGAACCACAAGGCCCTCATTCATTGTGGTGTGCGAGTGTGTCTGCAGACAGAACCTGATTCCCCGTGCTCTCTGCTCCCAATAAGAGACTGCTAGCTGCTTGTTTGATCTACAACACCCTCCCCAACTCCCTTTCTGCCCTGCTTGCTTCAAATAGTGGATTCAGATGTCAAACGGATGTTATTTTTCTTTCTGACAATCACTAGATGTTTCTCATCTCCAGAGAGCCTTCCAGATCAATGCCCCCCCATGGCTTTTCTTTCAGCCTGGACCAGCCCTCAGAAATAACACTGACAACCTCTCACAGTCTCCCTGACACGTTAGGAAAGTGCTCTGTTATTCTTTGTTGTGAGCAAGCATTTGATGAAGTACAGTAAGTCCAGTAACCTGCAGTCCTTATCTGAGAGTGGTTAGAATAGATGTTGGAATACGTGATGGCATTGCAGTCATACCTCAAATTAGGCGAACACGTAATACCCCAAATAATTCTGCTGCCCTTAAAAGGATTATTTCCACTTCATCTCATTTTCCTCACCCCCAATTTACATTTAACTTGATGCTTCCGACAATTGGACAGGCCTTGCGTTTTCTAACAGACGCCTGTTTGTCTCACTGTGTCATGCTGTAGATGATGGTGATAATGGGACTGGGTGACTTGTGCAGGGTTACAGGTTCTGAACCTGCCATTTCAGGCTTGAAGTGACTCATACTTGACCCTTTCTGTCTAAGTGGGAGATATAGCTGTCTGTCTTCCTGACCTGTGTGTCGCTGCAGTCAAAATCTAATTAACACAACCTGACAGTGTGCTCCTGGAAGAATGATGATGAGCAGGTTTGACAAAGGAGTGCAGACAGTGGTTTAAAGAAATAGGAGAGAGAAAGAGAGGATGCTGAGTGACAAACAATAAAGGAAATAAATAGCAACAGCAATAAATAGCTGTGTTTCTCATCGCACTCGTCCCCTCGCTGAGGTCAGCTGCCACACGTTTGTTTAGTTATCTTTGTTCATGAACTTTGTTTAAGAAATTGAAATGTCTCTGCATGCACAGTGAAATGATAGACTGAGAGGACGTCTTCATTTCAGCAACTGGATTCCCATGTGCAGCTCACACACTGACACATGCACGGTCAGGCAGTTCATCTCCTAAGGTGAAAGCCGAGGCCCGGAGTGACACGCTGACTCACTGGAAAAGATGCGCTCCACCAGGTGGTAGCATTTAATTTGACTATATTGATATTTGTTTTGGGGCTGCTCCTCAGTGCTGATGTAACTCCAACAACAGCCCCTTCCAAGATGTTCTGTTCTCTGAGCGGACACTGAGCAGAGCTGTGCAAGCTTTTGAAGTTGAAGGAAATATGAAAGAAAGTGGGAAGCATGAGACTGTAGTGAAGGTGGGAGGGTGGAGGGGTGGGGGTGGGTGGGTTTAGGGAGACAGCGAGAGAGTGGCTCGAGAAAAAAAGCTGTCTCCAGTTTCTTTGTCAGTCTTCAGTAGTTTAGCAGTGCACATTCTTGGATCAGCTTTTCCATTACCAATATAAAAGGTAGCTTTAGATTAGTTTCCCTCTCGAGTTAACAGTAAATGGTGACTGACAGGAGAGAAGGGTAGCTTGAAGTAAGGAAATACAGAAGGTGATGTCATATGCACACATTTGCATACCTCTCTTCTTTTTCTCTTTCTTAACTCACTCACTTTCTCTCTCTCTTTCTCTCTCTCACACACACACACGCACACAGACAGACATGTATGTCATTGTGCAGCCAGCTCATGCTTAAGCAAGCGTGTATGACTGCCAGGTGATCATGGGGGATTTGGAGAGGCACTGGGCGTGTGTGAAGACCCAGCACCTCTCCTGATGAGCTGGCCCACAGTGCGCACCGTAGCTCATGTTTCCCTTCTGTCTCACCACAAAGGCTCTGGCTTCTCACAGTAGGCAGTGAGGGGCTTTCACTGGGGAAAGTACACTGCCTTGACATCTCCTCTCTAACCTTGGCTTTTACTGGGCAATCAGTACCGTGTGTGTGACCTTAGATGTATGCAATTAAACTGAAATGTCTTTGTTTCCTCAGTTTTAAGCAGATTAGATTTTAACAAAAGGTAATTTCAGACTTTGACCATGCAGTTCCTTGTATTGCATTTTTTTCAAGAAATGAATAGATCAGCCAACAAAGCAGACAGACCTATATATTGACAATCTTCTAACAACACTTTTTTTTTAGTCTGCTTAAAGTGGACAATAAATTTCAGGTTAGAGTAGCCTTGGATGGGGGCTGCAACCTTCTCTACCAACATTTCCTAAAATTTCCTTGTAAGGGCAACTCTCTCCATGCTGTGTGTTTGGAGATGCGCGAATAAACTGTAGAGGCTTGAAACAGCACTAAGTGTAATAAAGTTAATTCTCTGGACACCCTGTGACATTGTGCCCAGACATCACTGTGGCTAATGTGTAACTGAAAATGAGTGTTAGCTGTTGTTAAACAGTAAGCCCAGCCTCACTTGATCACTGTCATGTGGAGGTAGATTCTTACAGAAGGCGCCAATTGGGACACTAAGATAAGATTTCTTTAAAAATAGCACCACTTACTGAAGAATTACATTCTAGAGGGGCCTTTTTACCAATTTTGGAAAACGTTGCTGCAGTCTTGTAGCTGCAGTATTGTATAATGTAAGAGCAGTAGTAACAATGAACACTTAAGTCTGCATGAGTTTTTTCTTCCCTACGTGTAGTCGGAAGACTTTGCTTCCTTCAAGACAAGGAGCACTGGGGAAAAGTCAAGGTCTAATCATAGTCAGCGGGATACAGATGCTAGGCATCATCACCAGATTTTGCACCAATCCGTCCACTAGAGGTTGAGATAAGTGAAAGCTTTAACTTGACTCAGCTTAAGCTGCAATTCCATATTTAGCACACATGATCAGTGAGACTGTTTAAAATGGTTACCCTGACATGACTTAGTTTTAGCTTTTTGCTCAATAAAAAACACATTGAATCAGAGTAAGAAAAGTAAACAAAGATTATAACTGAAAGATACTGAATTCAGACTCTCCCCTTTTAGTGTATGCTACCATGTACTAACTGAGCAGTCACTGGGTCAGCAAAAAGCCCAAATCCTCTGAAATGAACTTTCACTTTCAGTGAATTAAAGTGCAGCTGAGAGGCATCAGGCTGTACTTATCCCTAATGAAAGGCAATGTATGGGGCCGCCAACTTCACAGGGACTCTACAGAAAGTCTCAATTGGTCTGGCTGTTAAACCTGTTATCCCAGATAAAATCGGTGCCCGCAAAAAAAAAAAAAAAAAGAAAGGCAGACAAAAAGAAAGGGAGGGAGGGAGAGAGGTGGCAGTAGGGAGGCGATGTTAGAAGTGCCACCTGCATCGATCTCCCCAAAACCTAACCCCACTCTCTCACTCAGACTCATGAACACACATGCACTCACACATTTGGGCTCACACCATATAATGTTCCTTTTGCGGCGGCCACCTGACGGCAGCAGCATATGGAAGCAGGCCAAGGCCGGGGCCCACCAACCAACCAACAAACCAGCAGCAGCCTAGTGTGGCTCGTCGCGTTGCAGGTCATAATTCAGCCCCATGCCAGCTTTTATGTGGCGTTTTTAGCAGCCCCTGTTCTTCGCTCAGCTATTTCGGAGGGGTTAATTTCTTGAAGCATGTGGCATTACAGGTGCATGTTATATAGCCACAAAAAGCTGAGTTGCCTCGCGAATGTTGCTGAATAGAAAAGAATGTTGGTTCTCCCTTGATATCTAATTATAGATCTGACTCTATTATATAGACAATGGCTAGTTCAGTTTTTAGCACTACCTGTAGAATTTTTTTATGTGAAGTTGAGAAGTCCATTACAATGTCTGGACCAGTAGTCTAGACTCTAGATTAGCTCATGTTGTGATTTATGAAGGCTGCTTGAGGCATCTGAGGCATGAGGCTTCTGGTGTGATTGTAATGCCTCATTACTCCTGTTCATAGTTAGTCATAGCAAGCTGCTCCTGGTCTATGTCTATGAGCGCAGCCAAGAACAGGAGGACAAATGCTTTCTGTGTCCTCCAATGGTGAGCCGTGGAGATCCAAGTCAAATTTAGCAAATGTACATGAACAGCATTCATTGGTGAGAACATTGACCGTGGCTGTTACATTTGTCTTCTGGCCATTTTGGCAGGCAATGTCATTAAAAAGTGGAATTGGAATAATCATTTTGGCCGATGAAAACTGATTTGGGAGTGGCTGTTGGATGGAAAAGTCAATTTCTGTGCTCTGAGTATACATTTATATGACTTATGACGGTGATCTTGTAAATGATGTCACACACACGGCTTCTGCGTCAAGGGTTGTGCCCCTCGACCAAACTTTGATTAGTGTTGATTTTGTAATGAAGTAATCACTTGTATTCCTCATCAGGGTCTCAACTGAGAGGTCTGTGTAGGCACGGTTAAAGTTACTGAGAGCTGTTATGGTGAAGGATAATTGAATGACCTCAAATCAGCGTGTGGTTGCTGTGGTCATGCTCGGCTTTGAGTTGTGGTTCGGAGGCCGTAAGAGCAGCAGGGAATTCATTTAGCTGAACGAGGCAACGCATTGGACTCGACCCTTCCCTGTTCCTGAAGAAACACGGGAATGTTTTCAGAGAGAAAAAGTTTTGCACATGATGAAGCTGAAGGGATGTAGGCGCGCACTGCAACAAGTAGGCTTTATGTATTAACAGGTGTGTATTAAAAGCCTGGAATGGCATATGATGTAATATTGTTCCACTTTTCACTCTGAAGCGCAGGAGTGCAAAGGATTGCGAACTGCAAGGTAAAACATCATATTTCGTGTGGCACAGTCTATAAAGTATTTGGCCAACTTTGTGGTAAGGTTTTTTTTTTTTTTTCTTCACCCCTCTACATCTGGTGTCAGACAGTTTTATTTGGTTTTATGGCTGACAGAGATCAATGGACGTATTGAGGAGCCTCGTATTAAGGAAATGGCATCAGCGAGTGCGAGGTTTGTGCTCTCACTGATTGACGTCTCGCTTCTGATGGAAGCTTCCATACCTTTCAGCATTCAGACGCTCGGCACTGCAGAAACCAAAGTCGCTCTGCCGTAGACGCTGTTTACTTGCCCTTATGATTACAAGTGTCGTTTGGTAGCTTAAATCAACATGGGTTTTAACTCAGCCCTGAAGTGTATATTATAGGCTGTAATGTTCTCAAGAGGCAATATTCTTCCAATCCAAGAATATCTATTGAATTTTAACTATACCAGGAGATGTATTTGGATGTATAGGCTAGAGCCAAGATAGTGAGTTCAGGAGCAGCTGTAGATGTTTTCAGTTGAGTGAGAGACTCTATTAATGCCTGAATTAGTCATCTGAGGAACTGAAGCTTGAGGGAGGGAAAACAGTGGGAAATAGGGAAGGGTAGGTGGATTATCAGCTCTGAGTGGATTATCATCTACAGTGGTGTGCATTCCACTGTCCTCTCCTCCCCACCAGGCCTCAGTGCTGCTCCGTCGCTTCCCAGAAACGAACCCATCCAATTTTCACTGCTTAAGGACAAATCTACAGTTGGTAATGAGGTACAGGAAACCCTGGTGTTACCGCGATAACCCAAAACATATCTAAGCTTTTTTGTAACCTTGCAACGTGGGGGATAAAACTAACTGGAGTCTGTGTTCTTATTTGCAATGACCATCTGCGTGAAGGTCAAAGGCCTTGAGAGAATAATTCATTTGGATCGAAATAAAGGACAGCCGGTGCTTCCGTTTACTGCTGCTTACGTTGTTATGACAACGGGACCTAAAAAAAAGTCTTTAGCAAAACTCAAAAGTATCAGTGTGATATTTGGACTGTGGTCTCTTGACAGGGGTCTCCGATCTCTGTGTGTCCTTATAAGGAACCGCATGTCCTCCACAGCTGGACATGTTGGACAGAGGCAGGAAGCTACATGCACACACAGACGCACCATTATACACACACATATACAGGCCTCTTGATGTGTTTTCCTTTAACGCCTGATGAACCACGTCATTGCCATTTTCTCGCCTTGCGGTCTGCAGCTGTCTGCACAACTTGATTAAAACATTTCTTTTAGTAATCCCTGTGTAATGAAGCCGTCTCCTGAGAATGAATCCTAGAGTGTGTGTGTGTATTCATATGTGTGTGTGTGCGCGCGCGTGTGTGAGGCTCTGTGCATATGTGTGTGTTTTGGGTCAGGGGTGCTCCAGATGGGAGGAAGGGGAGGGCGTATGTGTGAGAGAGCGAGAGAGTGGAGTGTTTCTTTCTATGAAGAGTTTGGGCTGTTCAGGACCGATGATTGAGAAATGCACACATGGAACACCTTTGACCCTGGGGAACCACAAAACCCTGAGCTGTGGCTACAAATACAGTCCCTGCCTCCCCCTAACTCATACCCAGATCCAGCACAGAGACTTTAAAGGGTTTGGTGAGGTTAGAGAATGGATGTCATTACAGATTGTGGTTGAGAGATAAAATAAAACTGTAATTACTTAATTGTAGCAAACAGAAGCACAGTGAAAAATCATTCAGTCATCATGCATTAAGACAAATACAGTGAATAGGATAAAGATAATACATTACCTGAAGGTAAAATGTCATTTCAGTCTAGTGGTGCGAGGTGAGCCTAACTGGTATATAGTGCATCAATAAAATATAACTTCCAGTTATTGTGATGTTTTGACAGAGCAAGAGATATACATTTTAAACTATGTATTGATTTTACTGTCACTTGTATGTGGTCACATGTAATTCCTACTTGTTCTGGAAAGGTTGTTTACATATAACTGAAACCAAATTTAGAAACTCCACTTTACTGATCCCTTTTCCTCTTTTAACCAGTCAAGTGGTGTTTTGAGAGTTTAGATGGATACTACAGACAGAGGAGTTGCTGCGAGTCATTTATGGCTGCTGCTGAAAACAGCAGTGTTTGCTAAATCTTCCACATCAGAGGCTCTGCTGCAGCTCTAGTTACATTTCCCATCAAGGCAATGACATAGACCATGTACAGTCAATTAAACAAATGACCTGAAAGAACATTATGAGAAACTGCAAGAAAAACATATAATGAAAGGGTTAGAGGTGCCATTTTTCTTTTCCACTGTTTGTTTTTTGCTTGACTTGACACATTTGACGCAGTATTTTTTCTAACTTTTTCAAATGCCATCCAACCCAATTGACATCCAGGTGGTAAAACGAAAAGTTTTCCCATCCCCCATGTTAACCACTTAGGTGTTATTGCGTAGTGTGAAGTGCTTGCATGATTTATAATGTTCATGTGGAGGCTTTGTGAGACACTGTAGTGAGTCTTTTGTAGATAAAAGAGGGGACTTGAGAGAAGCCCATAACTCACTCTGGTTATTTTCGAGTGGGGTCAGTGACCTGGGCTTGGAGAGATGGGGAATTCTGCAATACTTCAAATCAACCTGCACTGCAAAGTAAAGACACAGATCTAAAGGTACAAGCTGTCAGTGCCCTTCCCTCCATTTTCAGTCATTTTCCCTCTGAAGAAGCTCTAGAAATTGGCAAACAATAGCAGTGTTGGATTTTGTTATTTGGTTTGAGTTGGGGGAATGTTTGTGTTGGTTAATTAAGCTAGGGTGTGACAGTGAATGATTTGTAGAAACTTCAGATAACTTATCACTGGTCTCAAGACGGTGGCTATCTGTTGTATCTATCAGACAAATATGTCAGCCCATAATGGATTACATTTGCGTTGCTGTGGACTGAGATAAGTTGTAAGTCTAGAGAAAGTAGCACATTGTGAGACTAGTCAAATTTGATTGACTATCTTGTTGACTTTCTGTTTGTTTTACAACCCTGAATCTTGGCTATATTATCTTTTAGAGTGCTTCCACTAACTTCTACCTTAAAGCAGTTTATTGGAGATTCAATTCATGTGGAATTTCCCATTTAGCTCCCATTACAAACAAAATCCACCTGTGTTAGGGAGTGTGTGTTTGTGTGCGTGCACCTCAGTCATTGTCTGTGGTCCGCTGACAGACCAGACACCTTGGTCCACATCTCCTGCAGACCGCTCAGCCCCCACAGCTGTCTGTGTCACTGTATTTTGGAAAGAGTGAGGGAACTGATTTTTGGTACTGTACAGGATATGAGTAATAACAAAAATGAACATTCTGGAAACTGCTCGCAGGCTCCAAGCTTGTATTCAGGGACACTGTGTAAACCATTAGGACCAGCTGCTCTTGGCGATATTCCTTCAATCACGGCAAGATGCTGATCTTAAAACAGAAAAAAAAGGAAAAAAAAATGCTGACTGCATTTGGCTGTGTAGTTCAGGCATTAAAGCTTGCCTTACTCTTTCTTTCTTGGTAATGTCCTAAAACTCTAATGCCAATCCAGATTTCAACACATTACTGGGCATCTACATGTATGCAACACATACTCGCCTAACTGTACATACACACACATACCCCAACCAGCCGTCTTTAATTAGGCTACATTTATTTTTGTCTGTAGAAGTACAAAGCAACAACCTACCAGTTCTGCTGTTCCTGAGTTTGTACTGGAGCTCTTCCAAATGGCTTTTTTAATGAGACTCCCCATGTTAGGTATTATTTTACCTGGAGAAAAACATATGACCTGTAAGTTTGCGGTCTCTATCCTGCCATTGCCTGTGCTTGCTGTTTTGCCATCATTATTATTTGTGTTTTCTGCATTGTTTGATTGTATTTTTTGCAGAACTTACATCATTTCACTATTATACATGAAGAGTGTAGGTTTTACCCACACATGCATGCACTCATCCACGTATGCAAAGTCTTTTCAGAGTTTAGTTTCAGCAGTTTGTTTTATAATTGTTCCAGTTGCAGGCTGTTAGAGCAGCAGGCCTCTTGTCAGCTGTGGTCTCATTACTGCTGCTGATCGTGCTCTGGCTGACCAACCCGTTACAAGCTGTTACTGATTTGAACATTTGAGTGTACAGGTGTGGATGCACATGTGCTTCTGTGACACCACATGTGTTGGCATGAAAGTATATGTGCATATTGGCACGCATTCATTTATTTGTGTCTGTACAGGTATGTGCATTCCTGTGGTTGTGTGTCTGAGTGTGTCCATGTGCATTTGTGTGCTTGTGTGTGGCCTCTGAAAAGCAGCAATCGCAGCCAGTTAGCCAGAGCCCCAGCTGTATTTGTCTAAATATAGTCGTGACCACAGTCAGACCAGACCAGGAAGCTGATTAGCCTGAGAACCAATGGTCCGAATGGATCTCAGCTATTATGATGTGAAAAAGGTTTGGTTCAAACATGGGGTTACCCAGAGGCTGTTTAAATGGAAGGTTAGTCTTAGGTAGTGATACCTCATTGCTTGTAATGGCATAGCGTATCATAAGATGGCTCTGAGCCATGTTTAGAGCTAACAAAAATATTTTGTGAGGGTCTTCTGTTCAGTCTAGTCCACTTTTAGATTTCCCTCATTCATTTTAATGACTAAAAATAATTTGCTGTCTCTGCTTCGTGTCCACATTTGAGCATGCACACAGAGGAAACAGTCAAGGCAAACAGCACTGCAGCTGGTGTGGTACTCATGACTCTGACTCACGCCCCCTGTACAACACCATACCCTGTTTTGCCCCATTTTGACAGGGACACTGGACAGAAAGACTTTGTGCCAGCCAGTTACCTAGCCAAGCAGCCGACGAGTCCGCCAAGTGGCCTGTCCTAGCCCCGGTCTAGTTCTTCGTCACTCAGTCACGGCACCAACAGGGGACAGGTCGGGAAATGAGGCCTAATGTTGTTGAAATACTCTGGAGGAAAGCATATTTCATTGGCTGAAAGTGAAACACCTAATTTTTCATAGCTCCTGACTAATTTTGATTTCCTTTTAACATATTCCTGGTGGCCTCTGTGTTTTAATAAAAAAGTTATTGACTTAAAGGACTACCGTGAGGTCAGAGACAGCCTATTCAATGAGGCAATGAAGTTCAAGCCAAGGACCTGATTTCTGAAATTATGAGTCAGGATCCAAAATGGGTTGTGGGCCCACTTCTGGTGGGTCTCCACATTATAAGAGTAGAAGTATGCTTTAATGAGTTTTGCTCCCCAGGCTGCAGACTACGTTTCTAATATGGATTCTGCTCTGTGGCTGTAAATTGGATTTTGTTAGTGGCTCCATGCACGTGTTTTATGTTCTAAGATATTTTTTAGTGAAGTCATTTGTTACTGTTTTTGATGTTGCAGGTATTAGTACTGATATTTTTACCTCTTGGACACTTTTGTTTCCTTCGAGGCCTGTGAAAGAGCTGCCTGCCAGAAAGCTGTTTACCATGTTGCAGCAAGAAACACTGACTGTGCCAGCTACTTAATGAAATCCGATGAGTGTCTGGCTGTCCTCACATCCAGCATTCCCAAAACACCCTAATGAGAGTTTCTGCTTCTCATTTAGCTCCAAGATCCAAGTTGCTGTTCGCAAGGAATTGGGCATAATATAATAAAAACAGGTGCATAATTAAAGTTTTAGACGACCACATGCACATGACAGCTCCCCTGAAACGCTATAAACACTCGAATAAGCCAACAAACTTTCATCCCTTGCCAGTCCTCCCATTGAAGTGGCTTTGCAGGCACATTTGCTCTGCATGTGGGGACATTGTTGTTGCTCAGTCCCCTTTGCTTTTCTTTTGTTCAGCTGCGATACCAAGCTCAGTGTACGCATACACAGGCATGAAAGCATTTGAACACACAAAAACACACATAAAAATCCTTTTGATTGATGTCTCGCTGTATAGCATGCAACAGTAGTGATTTCTAATAGTAGGGAAGCATGACATTGCCTGGTTCACTGTGGTGCCAAATGCACCACATGTTGCCAGGGAATTCAAAATGTATATGCATGCTGTCAAGGTAAACTCATTGACCCTGTCAGGTTTGGAGTTTCTCTCTCTCTCGCTGCCTTTGTTTTTCCTGTGCTCTTACATCTCCCTTTATCAAACTCTCTCTCGCTTTCTTTCTCATAGTAGTTCCCCCCCTGAGACGGCAGGCGGTTAAGAACTCTGGGTCTGCCTGTGTGCAGCTAACAGCTCATGTCACCCTGCCGAACCACCCAGGAGCAGAATAAAGGGAAAGATAAAGAGACACAGAGAGAAAGAGAGGGAGGGAAGCAGAGGAGTTAAACGATTGCAGAACTGCTGAGCGGAGGGAGAGACCTCGTGACATATCCCACACTCTGAACTGGGACCAGACCAAAATGGATGTGTGATTAAATGAACTGTGATGCTCGTTCCTGACACGCCGCAGCCATCCCTGGAATTAGTCACGGTTCTATTTTCACCGAAAGCTCCGCTCAGAGGGCAGCGCCTCTTTGCTTCCATTACAGTATGTAGTCAGTCGAGCATGTGTGCGCACATACACGCACACCCAAAACGCAGTTGTGTATCTAGGCAGGGGGCACTGCCAGCCCTCAAAAAAAGAAAACAACCAAAGAACCTCTCAGAAGAGAAGAGAGGAAAACCGAAAGGAGTGGAACCGAACAGACGTGTTTTGCAGTGTTTAGTTCAGGCTCCCTGAGTGTTTTTCCAGTGAACGAAGGTTCCTGGGGACGCAGGGGGAGGGAGGAATGGGGAGAGAGAGCGAGAGATGTGAAGGATGGGGATCAGTAGTCATGACGATGATAAGTTGATAAGTGCTCCACCACGCTTACCACAGTGTATAATGCCATGCCTTTGTTGGTGTGTGTGTGCAGGGGAATCCCTCCATCTGCTCTTGCTGATGTCATGGATGGGATCTTAAGAACTAAGGAGCCATGACTTCACAGCCTGGATAGAAAAAGAGCTCCAAGAACCTGATTCAGGGATTTGAAGTGTTTGTGTGTCAGGATGTTTGTGTATGTGGTATCAAAAGATGTGTGAGATGTACGTTTGAATGTGTTTAGATACAAATGAGTGATTACAGAGTGAACAGTGGAGACATTGAGACAAATACTTTAAAGGGGAGCTTGAAGAGCAAATGCAAAAATGTGAGGTGTGTGTGTGTGTATGTCTGTGTGTCAGATGATAAATGAGAGCACGGTCCACTGAGGTTCTGATGGACATGGGCCTGGAGGACTCCATCCGATTGTGCTGTTACCTCATCCCCCTGAACGCTCAACTCATCAGCTTGTCATACACACACACTCACACAAACGCTCTCCCTCACACTCTTGGAGACAGATGAAATGTTAAATGCGTAAAGATTCTTTTCGGGGTCAGGTTTCTGGGCTGTACATCTCTTCACATAAATCATCATCACAGTTTTGACGGAGGGGAGAGAAGGGTCGGCGGCAGAGAGGCAAACTACGCCTACCTGCCAAGTAACTAAGGAAAGCTTGGCTTGCACTTGGTACTTCTTCAATTTTCTGTTGGAATGTAGTTCTACCTATTTGGCCACTTGTGCTATCAATGAGCTGTTTTATATTGCGATGTGATATTGATGGATTCGTGGAAGTCGTGAACCATTTGTTTCCACCGGTGTCTATTTCATTAAGTGTATGTTGGCGCTTATGTGCGACTCTCCATTCTTTCATTTATTATTGTCACCATACCCTGACTCTGTCTGCGTCTCTTTTTCCCCCCACGTACTATCCTTTATCTAACCCTGTCTTTCTTCATCTCATGTACCTCTCTTATAGGAGCAAAAGGTCTTCGGTCCCCACCACAGAGTGTATTTTTGAGCTTCCCCACTTCACTGTACAGGCCACGAGGGCCCAGACACTTTTGCTTCAAGCGATCTGTCAAAGCTGGACTCACAGCGTGGTCAACGGAGCACCGCCGATGCTGAGTGAAAACCTGCTGAACGAGGTGTACAAAGCTCCAGGTATGCTCCACAGTAGAACAAATTAAGTTAACTGATCTCGCCTGTTCTTTCACTGCAAACCTCTCATAGGCAATAATCCAGTTTCTTACATTTCTGATCCTTAATATCCTTCACTTTCCTATATCTCTGATCAAATGCACCTGTATGTAGCTAGGGATGTGTGTGTGTGATGAATATGTTTCTATTCTTTTATGAATGTGCCTGTGTGTATGTGAGCAAAATGACTCCTGACCTTTACGTTGACACGGTGCCGATTGAATGTGTGAAGAGAAGGTCAGCGGGTTTATCACAGAGGAGCAAAGACTGTTTTTCCAGTGCATGTGTTTGTAATTGATTAGCATGGCAATAGGCTCTCTGTGTTTTCTGAGTTGTTTTTATAACGCAGTTGTTATCCTGGGTAGCAGTTATAGTTCTGCAATGGCAACTCAGTCACTTGGCAAAATGAAAATATACCCACACAGAAGATTAATGTGTCTGTCAGTTTATTCTGTATTTCAACCATGAAAAGCAGTGAAGAGCAAACTACATCACTTTGCTCATCTGGTCTCTTTTAGGCTATTGTATTAGATGTTAATGTGTTCATCATTTTAGTTGATTTATTGAAATCTCTTTTTTCCCATAAAGTGCATTTACTGTCCTTTGTTTGTTTAGCCCTCCATAAAGTAAAGCTTGTTTCTCTGTACCAGTAAATTGTCAAGAGAGATATATGGAACTGGCTTCAGCTTAAAGTGATCTGACTCTCTTTTGAAACATTTTACAGTAATTTCTCAGTTCTCAGCGCATCATGTGCCAGACTATCCTTTGCTCATAACAAGTCAAGTTGATAGTCACAAGTGAGCTTTGGGCAAATTGTGTGCAGACCCTTTACCACGGGTGCAAGTGCATTTCCAAAACCTTAGCTCTCCAAACACATACGTTCATGTGAGACACTTTGGCATAAAGATCAACGTGTCTTGTGCCCAGTGTGGGGTACTGGACTTGCAGCCAAGGGCAAATTAACTCTCAAACGGTTTTACGCTTCATGTCGCCTAGGATGCCTTAATGGTCAAATAATAAATTTTGCCCCTTGTTAAAGAAAGGGAGGGGAGCCTGAATTCAATAAAACAGTAGCGTTTCTCATGACGGTAGCATCTGGACAGTCCTCTGGAGGGCCAGGGATTTTCCAACTCATTAGGATCATGTTGTTTGGTATGCCGTCAACATTCTCCCTCGGCCAAGCCAGCCAAGCTACCTTTTTCACCGTTGTGTAGCCGCCAAAATTTATGAAACTGGTCTCCCGTGGAGTGAAGTCAAATATTCCTCTCCCCTCACTCTGCCTTACTCTTGGAACGGGGCTCGAGCAACATGGAGAAACATTTGCACATCTGGTCCGTGTGCTGGCAGGTTAGAAAAAGAGTGGGGGGGGGGGATTTGGGTTTAGAAGGCAAGAGAGTGAAGGGGAATAGGTGATGTGTTGTGTAAGTATATGTTTTGTGGGGAAAAAACCTCAGCAATAATTCCTATGATATAACCAAAGATGTCTAATATTGTATCTGCTTTTGAAATTGCGGTGACACTCATAGCCTCTTAAGGAAGATGTTAGCTGTCCCACCCACTCTCAGTCTTTGTGAGTTTAAGCGTGGAGGAGAAATGGAAAATGAGGAGATGCTAGAGGAGATGTTATAAGAGAAAAAGGGTGAAGCTAGCAGAATAAAATTGTTCACTTCTTGCTGCACACCCAGTGTGACCTTGCTGAATAGTTTTGGTCCGTGTGGGTACTGTGGTTGTGTCCGCACTGTAACATTATGATGGGACCTTGCCGGCCATGCTGGCTTGTAGCCGTCCTCCTCAATCCTCTGCTCTTCTCTGCTCGACTTTGCTCTGAATTGACTCGTTAACAAACGTGTACAAAGACCTTATAGATCATCATTTCTGATGAAAAACCCACTATAGGGTGTGTTCTTTATTTTAAATTCTTTAAATCTACCTAATGACAAGTATGAGAACTGCACTGTTAACTGCTGACATGGTGCCACCAATTTGGCCCTCCGTTCTGTAAAAGTGTTTGCAGTCTTAGCAGTGGCTGCATTTTTCCACTAGTCTGACTTGCCGGCCGGCTGGCTGCGAGTGTTTGTGGTGAAAGTGTGGGCCTGTTATAACACTCACTAGATGCTGCCTGTTTGTTCGTCCCTTCTTGTGTCACCAAGCTGCAGTCTTCAGGCCACTGACAGTACAAAGCTCGCACACAGCTGAACACTGAACATGGCAAACAAAAGCTGTTCACTTTGAACTTTGAGCTTTTTTTCATTCCTGCAGGAATTTCTCCTCCCTTCTGTCCTTTTGATGTTACAGGGTTTTTCAATAGTGGAAGGTGTTTCATATTGAGGTCTAGCTGATAACACAGATGGTCAGTGTCCTTCGCGGGGGAGCCATTTTGGTATGAGATTTCATTCCCTGTCCAAAGGAAATTCCACAATTCAACAAGGGGGGAAAGCTCAACAAAGCTTCAGTTTTAATCTCGAGGTACTGACAGACTGTAAAATGTTCTTCAAAATAATTGGTGGACTCAGATTAAAGCAACAGCCAGACACTTAAAATCATTGCAGCTGACTGGAACACAGCCTCTAGGACTTGTAAGACTTTGACTTACTGTGTTGCTCAGTGGCAACTACAGCGGTAACCCAGCAAGCAGCATCTGCAGTGTAGCCTGTGTTTGGTCTGCGAGCCCGGAGACGACTGACTGAAATCAGAAAACAAACCGTAAAATCTTATTTTCCTTCAGAATCAGATATTTTCAGTCACTGCGTGTTGGATGGCGGCTCGGTTTGTCACCGTCTGCAGGACAGTGTGGATTTCCAGTGCTGTTGTAGTGAGCTTGGCTCAGACGTGAGCACAGTTTTCTGTGCTGACACTTTATTCCAGCGTTCTCATTTTGCATTCCAGTGAAGCTCACACTAGTGTTATATTTTATTGGTGAGATCTGCAGCAAACAGTGTGTCATGCTTTATGTGTCTGGTTGTCTGGTGAAAATGGAGAGGTGGTCCATAGGGAGGTGTGTGTATGTATGTGTGTGTGTTTGCACACATTAGTGCATTCTTACAGCGTTGCCCCCTAACCTTCAGCTTTGTCAGCTGCCCGGTGAGGGTAACAACAACTCTGTTTTTTCCAGCTCTGCTCTGCTGTATTCCCTCCTTCATGACTCTCATGTTTTTTCTTCAACAAAACTCTAAAAAACTCTTCTTTGCTTGTTTTTTCCCCCTTTTTCTCCTACTGGCTTTATTGTTTATTTGCTTCTTTACCCATCCCTGAATTCATGGTCTCTCACCATCTAATTTTTCTTTTTCAAATCATCTATTTCATCCTTTCTCAGTCATTTTCCTTTTCTTCTGTGAATGTCGGTGGCCAGACTGCCTTACACGTTCTCTTTGTTTATACTTCAAGGATGTTTTTTGTGGTTTGCAGTAGCAGCTGTAGTACTAGCAGTAGCGGTAATAGTAGTAGAGAGGAGCCAGTAATTCCTGCCTGCCACTGCTAACCTCAGTTTCAGCGACACACTGACCACAGTGACCTCCCACACACTGCCAGAGCATGCATTTGTGTGTGAGCGTACATTATGTTGTGCACGATTATGGTGAGTTTTTGTCTACTTCTGTTACAAGGAAAAGTGCACTCTCAGTTCATTCTCTCACTACAGCGTATTGCCATTGTCTCAACAAACAGATATCCAATGTCTGAAAAGTCAGGACACATTTGTATAGCCTCTGTGTGGCTTGTGTTACACATGATCTATCTATCTATCTATCTATCTATCTATCTATCTATCTATCTATCTATCTATCTATCTATCTATCTATCTAT
>JBAJHX010000036.1:22121912-22137695 GCA_037176925.1 Amniataba percoides
TATCTATCTATCTATCTATCTATCTATCTATCTATCTATCTATCTATCTATCTATCTATCTATCTATCTATCTCTCTGTCTGTCTGTCTGTCTGTCTGTCTGTCTGTCTGTCTGTCTGTCTATCTTAAAAGCAGTTGTTAAAGTGTTTGTTGACACATGTGTCAGTGAATGGCTAAATGAATGGCTGATTTACAGTCATAGCTCCTATTCATGTTTCATATTTTCACACTTAATTACCTCCTGCAGTTGAATCTCACTCTGAGTTAATATTAAGTTAATAATGTTTAAAGTCAAATTTAAAAAGTTTGATGGATCCCAGCGACTTCAGACTTCATCACATCATATCTTTAGTCTGCACACAGAATCTGTACGTTTTCCTGTTTAATTCTTCATCTTTCCATCTTTGACGATGGCTTTATTGGATTTTGATTCATGATACTTACGTCCCCATTGGACCAGAGTATTTCAATTTCAACCGATGTATTTATAGCTCAGTACACAGCAATGAGTCACAAAGAGCTCTTAAACCTACAGATGGTACAACTCTGTCTAGGGGAACATGACCCAGTGATCTTGTGTCCATGTATTATAAAATCAGCCTATTGTATGACTATGTGTGTTTTTTACCATGAGAATTGCTTACTGCCTACATACGTGTGTTTGTTTATGTGCATGTGCTTGCATGCCTTTACCCTTTTTTCTCTCTTTGTCCTTGCATCCATGACACTGCAGCAAAGCCTCCAGATGACACAGAGAGAGGACGAGATGCTCCAGACTTAGAGTTACTTTAGGCAGCTCATTATAAAAGATGGATGATTTTGCCTGTCCATTCCTTTTAAACACAGCCAGTGGTAGAAATGCTTCAAAGCCCTTCGAGTCCTGCTTGTGTTATTTGCCTGAAAGAGAGTTGTGGCAGAGCAACATTTGACTTATTGATTTTCGGCCACTGACGTCGCTTTTGGTTCCTTTGCTGTATTGGAGTGACAGTTACAGTAAGCATGAGCTAATCAGTCATTTTTTCTTTATCTGAGCCAGCCTGATTTTTTTCATATTAATGGACTTTTCCCAAACATTGTCTACCCTAAATTAACCTTTCTGGGAACAGTGCAAGATCTTTAAAGCAAGTGGAGCTGGAACTTAAGCTAGTGCTATTAATTATTTCGACAGTCTAAACTCTTGGCATAGCTTCGGTCCTCGCAGTTTCTTCACTGTCGTTCCCCAGTCACTTGCGAATGGCTGCCTTTTGAAAGACAAAAGATCAAGGTAATTTAAATCAGCATAAAATTGGCATTTCCACCAGTGATGGATTCAGCTTTAATGCAGCTACCACAGCTGGTTTTCTGGCCACAGAGCTCGGTGGTGGTCTGGACGAGGACAAAGGGGGAGGGGGGTTCTGGTAGAAGCTGGTTGGTGGTGGTCACCAGACGTGCTCTAGATGATTGCTGGGTGATATACGAGCTGTGACATAACTTTAGCATGACAGATATAGGGGGAAAAGAACAGAGGAAGAGGAAGAGAGAGAGTGAACGATATAATGAGCAGAATGAAAAATGAAAGAGAAAAGGAAAATAAAGGGAAAAGTGGCATAAAGAAGGAAATAAAGAGATTGAAAGTGTAGGGTGGACCTCAGTGCCCAGAAACACAACTGGCCATTGGTTCTCTTTATTAAACCCAGCTTTTGCACCTAATTGAGTGTCAGGTTAGACGAGTACGTGCGCGCACACACACACACACATAGACGTAGTGCTTATGCACAGATGCATGCCCACCTCGATGCTTAACAAATACTATATGGACTCCTGAACTCGCAGCATACGATCCCATTTAAGGCAAATTACAGCAAGAATGTTTGGATACAGCAAGCCTATGCTCTCACTGCATAGCGACTAGAAGCATGTTGATAATAATAGTCCAGGACTTGTGCTCTCATTCATAACAGTATCATTATTAAAACAAGTCTTATGTTTTTACAAGTCCCCCATATGCATACGATGGGGGGGCGGTGTGGTTGGGCGGGGGGGGGGAATAGAGAAAAGAGTGGAAAAAAGACTCGACTATTCAAGGCTACGTCAGGGACACTTATTTATACTTTTCTTCACACTGATATTTCCCATTGCTTGGAAACAAATGCAATCTCCTAGAAGACCATGTCAACAACAGTTTTTACGCAGTTTTGCACTGCATGAAAAAGGCTGCTCCTGTCATGGCCAGCGGTTCACATCCCTGTGATCTAACTGCCTTCAGGAGCATGGGTCTGACGCAAATCCCCCTGTGACGCTGCAGCATAATAAGTGTTGGTAATAGCTCTGTGTTATTGGAGGGGAAAAAGTGTCCATTTTCGTATCACTCTGTCACCTCTGTAAGCTAATCCCTCGTATGCAGTGCATGTTGTCTGGTCCCAGAACGTACCCGTCCATCTTTTCTCCCTTCCTTGGTGTTTTCTGCCATTTGCCCATAATGCAGCTGTTTGCAGTATAGTCCTGGCCATGAGACCGAACAGGGGAGGTTGCTCACCGCTCAGTTTTCCACTGTTTTCCTGTGATTTCGGCTGACACGGCCTTCTTACTCACAACCTTAATGTTTCCCATCTATTAATCAAGACAAGCCAGAGGAACATGCAGCTTTGCCCTGTCATATAATGGGCCCATACACTTAGCTCATGGAGCTTATTTTGATAGTCCTTTTTCATTGTTCCACAATGAAACTGAAAGAAGGAAGGACGTGAGCCTTTTTTCATGGTCTGTGGTTGTCACAAATGTCAGTAAAGAGATGGGAAGCTTAATGAAAACCCTGAGATGTCTGTTTCAGCATGGCCTGGCCCCTCACTCAAGTATCCATACTTCTTTGAAGAGGTAACTTATTGGTTTGAGAGAAATTTCTGCCTGTCTACTTGTCTCCTTCACGGATTGACATCAGGGCAGGAAGAAAGCAGGAGGGAGAGGAAAGAAAGAGGGCTTTTTCATCCATACGCAACCTTATTTCTGACATTAAAAACACGTTGTGTCAGCCTCAGAGAACCGATAAATAAATCTTGGATGGAACTTGAGACGGTTCTTGTCAATGAAAACTTCAATGAGCTACAGACGGCCCTCGCTCCACTCCTGGCAGATTGTGATGATGTTTTAAGTCAATCCAGACTCAGGCCTTCCTCTTTTCTTTTGTCTTCCCAAGACTCTCTGCTCTTTCTCCGTCACTCACTTCACTCCGGAGCTAATGAGAGAAGCCAGTGGAGTGGACGCGAAACACAAGTTTGTTGTGTTGTGCTGTCCCACAGTTGGACATCAGATTACATGGGTATTTATGTGTTTAAGGGGATAAGAGGAACATACAGTGCCTGAGGTCTGTTCCTACATTAAACAACATCTCATGTCAACCTTCACCAAACAGCAGCTTTGCATATGCACTCACACACGCATCAAAAACATACCCACACACACACACACACTTCCCTCTCGTGGTTGGTGACTTCAGACACTCATCAGGGGACATCAGGCTTGTCATTTCTCACTGTGAATCTCCATTCATCATTCCCCTTTTCCTCACACCGTCAGCTGGCTTCTGGCGAAAGATGATATTTTAAAGAAATCAGAAGTCATCTGAAAGTTCGCCAAGGATTTTCTCTCCCCTGTTTGTTTGAATAGCAGCCCACTTTTCTGTCATGGGGAATAAGATGTGATTCCAGGCATGTTGGAGGACATAGATGATTCCAGTATAGGATCTAGAAGCCTGAGTTTCACGTCCAACATTTTAGTTTTGCTCTCTGATATGAATCATTGATGGTTTCTCAGAGGCATCTTTCCATTTACCACTAAATCCAATATACCTTTGGCATACTATAGCATTGAAATAGCTTGTTGATCTCAAAGATCTGTCATGCTCTTTAGAATCCTGGCTGGTCATTGGTAGTTGAGGGGGGGCAGTTTCGTTAGCTGACTGAGGTTGGGTAGAGAATTTTTGTAGATTTAAGCTGTCGTCATTTCAAGCTGGAACATTCAGCTCCCGAGTGTCCCCTTGGAGGTTAAACTGAAATATGACATGAAAACCCCCTGCAGCCGGGGTTTATGAAACGTTACCGTGGTCAAGGCTTGTAGGCCTCTATAATGAGTCATCAATGGATAATGCATTAAACAGACCTGGGAAGACAAGTCGAGGTGCGTGCAGCGCTGTAAGATATAAGTTCATTTGTATTAGTCAGTCTGATAAGTGAGTAAAACAACTTCTGTGGTGTCAGGGAAGGTACCAAGGAACATCTTTGAAACATTAAAGAGATTACAGGAGAGACTGATTCAATACAAGCTTTAACTTTTGTGCAAAACAGAATAACAGTGTGAAGGATAAGGCTCATAAGAGGTATGTCATATACAACACTGCATAATAAGTGAAATGAAAGCTAATTTGATAAGTATTTAAGTAGCTGAATAACTGTCTAACATGTTTAGAAACTTTCACACAGAGCAAAGAGCATCGCTGAGACATGAAACAAAATGCACTGTAAGTAAAATGGGTTTTAAAGATCCCACAGCAGACTGCTCCGAGTGTTACTAAGCCCTGAATCAATGACAGCCCCAAATAAATCTGTTTGTATTTATGTCATCTGGTAGTGTCTGCAGAGCTGGCTCCCTGCTGTGAGCCAACCGTCCCATCTAAGGGTAGTGACTAGTGCCGACTGAGCACATAGCTCCACGTCACAAGGCCATAAATTTCCACTGTAGCTCCCATTGAAGTGCCTCGGCAGCACCAAAACCCCAGTCACGTCTTGGCTACCACCACACACAGACACAGCCGGGCCTCTGCAAAGCTGACACATAAATATTGATCTCGGTGGATTATTGATAAACAAGAACTCTCTGCTCCGTTTCTCTTTAATTCGCTTCCATAAGCGAAGAGGGGAGAGGGGGAGAAAGCCTGAGAAAAAGAGCGGGCCTGAGTTATAGACTCGCAGAGAACTTGAGAGTCAGCACGAGAGAGAGCGAGCGAGCAAGCAAGCAGTAATCCAGAGTTACATTTCAGTGACGGAGGGGCTGGTTTAGCGTCATTAGCTGCGGTCTGTAGTTTCGAGCATCTCTCTCATGGTGGAACCACACTGGCATTCCAGCCTGGCTGCTACTTCAAAGCCAGAATGCCCCTGTTTCTTATGTTAACCAAATTTGTCAGGGCGGCATTAGGCTGGGGATATGGGAGATTGAGAGGCAGGCCTTCTCATCCAGAACTGTGTTTTAATGGCCTATCTCACCACCAGCTAATCATGTCCTTACAAGTGGCAATGCGGGAATCCTTTATGTCACAGCACATGTTTCTCTATCACTCTTCACACATCTGCCTTTTTCTCCTCCTCTCTCTCATCTCTCTCACTTGTTCTTTAACTCTTTCTCTTGGTTTTTCTCTGCATCTCGTTCTATCTCCTACCCCTCCCTACACCCCCCCTCTCCTTTCACCATCTTCCAAACCCCACTGCCTAGGCCCATTAGTGTTGGCTAAATTGCTTCCGCATGAAGACTCCTTAATTGTGGTAATTGGGTGGCAGAGAGAACCAAGGTTTCAATGTGCGGAGAACATGTGTCACTGCTTTAGTGGGCAGACGGAAAGGCAGGCAGCACCTGGAGGGGATGGTAATCATGGAAATTAGACCCCCAGCCTCCGCTACCGCCAGCACTTACACCCCATCACTGTCTTTATACCACCAAACTTATAGGCAGCGAGTCCCACTTGCATACCGCACCACTTTAACCTCAAGCCAGTGAAAAGCATTTTTCTATGTGAGTGTGGAGACACTTGTTTGTTTGCCTCTTACTGTGTTTTCTCTCTGTCCACCAGCTGCATTGTGAGTGTTCTGTAGTTAGAGATCTTGCCTCTGTATATGTTGGTGTTGAGGTTTTTTTTTGTTTTTGTTTTATTCATGAGAATAACCCAAACCCTGGCCGTGTGTGTGGTTATTTAGCAGTGATAACTATCACTACCCATGTAAAATGCCCACCTCCTGTTCAGTTTGTTTAAACACATTTGCTGCTTTTATTTACTGTGGCTTTGTAAATAGTGTTTTTGTCAGTTGATGGTAGAAGTTGCAAAACTGTTATTTAGTTTTAGTTTTACTATTTTTCTTCAGAAAAGTGTCACAAACTGTTTTCAAGCAAGTGATTATAAACATTTATTGCATTCCTTGAGTTATTTTCATGACTTTTTTAAAGTCTCTACTAATTTAAGCAGTAAATGTAAGTAGTATAGAAGTGAGATTTTGTTCAAAGTGATTAGTCTCCCCTGCAGATTTGTGTTTGCCCCCCTGCCAAACCTGCTCCCTTCTCAGCTTTAACTGCAGGACAAACTACTACTGCTTCACCTTGTCTGTTTTCCTGTCCCGTTCTCTCTGCATGTGTCTGTATTTTTGCTGCGTGTCAGTGCTGGGCAAAGTGCCAGCAGACCTCCTGCTCCTACTTACTGCTTCTACTTCAGCCCCTCCTGACTTAGGAGAGACAGTTATTGTTTCTGCATCAGCACTTAATGGCTCAGCTGGCTGCTTTCGGTCTACCTAACTTGTCTATGTCTACCTCTTTTTCTGTCAGCCCCCTTGCTGCTGTGGGCCCATTGCCAGGTTTGGACCTTTTAGTGCTTGAGCTTCTCTTTCCTCCTCTGTCTGTCTTTGTCTGTCTACCTGCACATTTGGGGAGTTTGGTGATGGTGTCTGTCCTGTTGTCAGCTGATCGTCATCACATATAAAACTGATCCATAACACATTAGTACATGGAGGTGTAACAACTTGAATCGAGACGCAGCTTTAGGAGCTGTTTTAGCTCAAGTCAAAGTCTGTATCTGCTATTCCTCTGTCTCTTTCCATAACCACTTCAATTTTTTGTATTTTAGTCTTTTAGAATCCATGAGTTGCCTTATGTGTCACCTCTAGCAGTACAGATAGTTATAGGTTCTGCACAAGTTCCTAATGGCTCCTCTGGATGCTTAAGTTCATGAGCACATATTGGACAATCTTTTCATGTAGAGAGGAGGACTCCTCATCTAGGAGTATGTTTAGTACTCCCATGTGAATGTCCTTTCTTGCCTGCTAAAAAGCCATTTCCATGGAAACACATTAAATCTGAACATTGCTTATGTATTTCTGAGGTATGATAAGTGTGTTCAGTTAGCACAGGCTAATAGAAACAGTGTTAAAATGTATATTTGCCTGATCAAGCATTGTGGGCAGACAGCTTTCTCACACCATTCCTCAAAGCAGCGAGAGCAGGACATGTTTGAATGTGTAAAACATGGCTTTCAAGTCTGCAGATGTCCACACACACACACACACACACACGCACACACACACACAAGCTATTGAGGTATGCAGAACGCAAAAAAAAACATCCCATACTGTGGGATGGGTGTGATTTCTCTTTACGTATCCCTTCAATCTTTTTCCTTCTTTCTCTTAGTATTTCTTTGCAGACTATCCATCTCTCCTTCCCTACATTTTTCCACACTCTCCTCAGCATTCAGGATGGTAAATCCAGCTGCCCATGGTTGCCCTCACTGTGTTTGATGGAGTGTTGTAGCCTGTGGCCCCTAGCTGTGTGTTTATGTACTTCTTGCACCTGCCCTTGCTTGAAGAGTAACGGCACCACACACGTTCAGTCGCTCAGACACACGCAGAAACACACGCACGCATACACATGCCTGGCTCTAATACACACACTAATGCATCTCACATACACAAACCAAACTCAATACCTCCATTAAGTCGACAAACTACCAACCCTTGTGTTTTTCCTCTTCCTGTGTACCCTGCTTTTTTATAGTCTTAACAGCTGGACAAAACATTGTCCAGGGCCCCCCCACGCAACAACCACCACCCCAGCAGGTGCACCGTGCCCTTTAGGACATCTACGTGGGCAAAGAGGGATATGGTATAGCGATACTGCTAGTGCCATTTATCAAAGAGCAAGTAGAGTCGAGCGAACGGCCCCTGTCATGTTCCAGAGTGGCTTTCTCTTTTAACATGTCCATTTTTTCCAGAAAGACTAAAGGACACAAAGGAAAGCTCTGAGCAGTGGAAGCCCCCCTCATCACTGCTGCAATCACTTTTCCTTCAGCACCGTTTTGAAAAAGGCCAAATGGTCCCTGGATCTGGATATCCATTTTCTACAATGGCCTGTTCTTTAAGGGTGGATGGGTCATGTGTTTTAGGTTCACTGGGACACACTCAGTAATATAGCCTACGTCTGGTGCGTTCCTTTCATGGTAAATGTATGTAAGCTATATTGTTTCCAGCTTTATGTAGTGCCTATGTCATTCTCTATCTTTCCCTCTGGTACTGGATCACATCACATAACCCAGTTGTCTGTGTGTGTGTAAATGTGTGTGCCTGTGTGTGCATACATGTGCATGAGCTTGGATATACGGGCCTCTAAAAATGTTCAGTATGGTAACTCAGCTTTGCTCTCTGGTTTCATATAGATATGACTAAATGCATCTAAAACATTCAGAATGGTTGGGTAAAAAAAATCATCATGCTTAAACATGCTCAATCATATTGCTTAAACAGTTTTCTTAAAAATATGCTACAAGAACATTTTTTTCTCTCCTCTGTGCTTATGTGTTCTCAAAACAAACACACACACTTAGCAACGCAAAAGTGAGAAGGAGACACACACACAAATAAAACCCAAATCATCCTTGTGGTCTTCTTCAAAATACGAGTTTGAAACAGAAGCTGCTGGTCGTTTTGAACATCTGTCCTGTAGAGAGAGGGTGCTGGGAGAGAGGCAGGTAACCAAAGCCACAGAGAGACACACAGCACGGCTCTGTTTGACCCGCAGATATATTAAGTAGCAGGCAGAGACAGAGGGAGGGTTATTAACGTTCCCATCTTCCATCTGGGCTGATAGAGGGCCTCTCAGACAGCAGGTGAAGAGCTTGCTGGGTAATTTGTCTGAGAGAGGGAGAGGAGGGAAGTCAGCGGTTAGGGATTTTGGCAATTGCCAGTAATTCGCTTGGTTAAATATGCTGTGTGTATATGTGTCCACATGAAGCCTGCATCCACACAGCCTGCTGTTTTAAATTAAAACTACCTTTAAAGTTGTAGTTGATGGGGAACAACTGCAAACAAAAAAAATACCACATGCAAATCTTGTTTAAAACAACCTTCCCAAGTTATCTTTGTTTATGCAGCAGCAAGAGTTTGGATGATCTTAGCAGGCAAAAATTTGAACAGTAGTGATTTTACCAAACAGGCAGAGAAAGGGAGTAAGGACGATAGGTGGAGAGAAAGAAGAGTTAAAGATAAGAAATGAAAGAAAAAATGAGAGGAAGAGAAAAAAAATCTTGAGATGTCCAGACCAGCTTTTTTTTTATGGTAGCCTCAAGAGCTGTTGCCAAATAGTGACCTGCAGTGCTTTCACAGCCTCCCTGGTAGCACCGCTCATCTGTGACTTATTAATATCAGCAGTAGGCAATAAATCCCTCTCTTTCATTCGTTCTTCATCAAATTTTATGAATTTGTGTTCATATTTAACTTTTTTTTTTGCTCTTCGTTCTGCCTTGCCGACTTACTGATCTCAGAGTCAGTGGGCTTGCACTTGACAGAGGAAGCCCTGCTGGGTTGTAAACTCAGTCAGAAAGTGCCGTGGACACTTGTAGGAAATGAAGTGCTATCACTGTAAGAGGGGATTATTCTGAGAAGTAAAGCCTTATTGGAACAGGTGATGTAAGAATTTAATGTGATTCCCTCGGACAGATCCAGCTCACTGGAAGAATGTAGCATGTGATGGATGGATCCTCCTCTCCTCTCTCAACAGGCGGTTTGGCACAGAACTGCTTAAAATCTACAGTATCTTTTAGCCATCCAGCTATTTCTCACTCCTCCTCCTCCTGTTATGTGTTTGAAATAGCCTCTCACCATAGAAATAACATTGACATATCATAATGGTGAGTGTGTAATCCCCCCTACTCTTTACCACAGTGCAAACAGTTTCATTTTGGAAAGATGGCAGACGGGAGGTTCTTCCACACTAGGCTGCCATTAAGAGAAATAATCATAGAGCGAAGAGCACTTGAGGCTCCTGTGATGTAATGCTGGTGTTTGGTGAGTTGTAGTTGACACTAAGCTGGATACCGGAGTGACTGTATTGGATATTGTTTTGGAAAGATATATCCTTTATATTGGCCTATTACTCATACTCCTAATAGTCCCTGTTATTTAACTAAAAATGTTCACGTCATTTAACTCAGTAGAATTGCTGGAGACTTGTAAAACATCTAGAACAAGTACTTGACAATTTAAAGGGTTTTTTATCTTTTCATACCCTTCCTGGGCACCTTTTTAAAACAGTATGGCTGTGATGTTGGGACTTTGTATGTAGTGTATCCAAAATCCCAGCAGACTAGTGTAAATGTTTTCACTGGAAGTTTTTCCAGAGGGATAAAAATACAAAAAAAAAAAAACTAAATTTCAGATCCCGTCCGCTTGTGCCCTCAGATAAAAGCTTACAGAGTTTGTAGCAAAGAAATCATATTCCAGTGGTGCATCATGCATTACATTAAATTGTGTTCTATAGACTGGATCTTTAGGGGACATTTTCACTTAAGTTTTAACATGATATTCAAGTGTTTTTCTTCAGATATTTATCATGGTAAAGAGACGTAACAACACACCCCGCCTGGTGCTGGTGATGTGTGTGCTTAGGAGCACCTGGTTTCTCAGAACTTCGAGGGAGAAACAGAGCGAACGAAGGGGGTCAAGAACAATTAAAGGCCAATCAAGTGTTTAACGAAGCCACGGCAGCAGCGTTTAAACCTGCCGGACTGCACTTCATTTTCAATTCGTTTTTTCTTTTTTATTAGGTGTGAAGTCCCCGAGCCCGTCACCGACTCTTGAGGGCTCGGTCCAAAACCTGGAGCTGAAGTTCTGCAGCCGTGCGACGGTGAAATGCGCCTCGGGAACCGTGGGAGCTGTAAAAGTGTGCGCCAGGACCCCAGGTGTGTGCAGCTGTGCCCTGTTAAAACTTTACTGCCTGTGTAGGAGGGAGAGAGTGAGAGCGACTAGACTCTTCCTTTACTTTCTTTAACTTACACGTTTACACACTGCGCTCTGTCTTGCTCCCTCTCTTTCTCCCGCTCAGTCTTTATCTTGACTTTTTTCCAGCCATGTGATTCAGTTGCTGTTTTCTCCTGGGGCGCTGTCATTGGGCTCTGGCCATGTCTTTGATGGCAAGGATGTTATTGGAGCTAGTGTCATAGCACAAGAGTTCATGAGGTCAAACTGCACACATGATGTCAGGGGGATCATAAGATCTATTGCAGCTGTCAATATAGACAACACAGGGGAAGAAGACGTGTAATTAACATCTATAAGGGATGCAGAAAATAATGTATTAAAGGAGTTTAACTTTTGAGATAAATAAATTTCACACCTGAAATCACTGCTACAAAGGTGAGTAGTACTCCTTTTATCAACTGCGTTTGTTGATTTTAAAGAAACATTAGTTGTCTAGCATTTTTTGCATTTCATCTAAAGTTTCTGCATGGATCATGTGGTGTGTTTTAGATGTCTCATGTAGCTCTGACAGATTCTAGAATTTGTTTTAACATAGTTACTCTAAAAGCCTTTAGTCACACAATGTCTTTGATGTTTTCTATAACCCTTGTATTTTGTGTCAAGACACAACATTTTTGGCTTACTTAACACAACTTACACACTTGTACAGCCTGAAAAAGGGTATCGCAGTAGAGGCGAATCAGTAATCTTTTTTAATGCACCACTTCATTTTGTTCATTTCAGCTTTTAAAATAATTTTAACTCCAGTCAAGTGAATTAAATGAAAGGGATTTTGTTAAATCTGTGAAGCATTCCACACGTGCTATGAATAATTCTCAGTTATTCAGGGTTAGGGCTTGGTAGCAATTCTTGGAGCTGGGAAATGTATAATATCCTTTTCACACTTGTCCCTTAGGTTCGGGAGAGGGGGTTAAGGAGAAGCTGGTTCCTCTGATTCAGGGTCCGTCTGACACCAAAGAACTCCATATGAGTCGCTGGCTCAATGAGATTCGCAAGCCTGAATCTTTGCTGGCCCCTGACCTGCTGGCCTTTTCTGTTCAGGTCCCTCAGCAAGGAGACGATTGCAGGAACTCAGGTAGGAGCTGTCGAAATGTTTTTAAGAACGTGTGCTGCAGTCTCTCCTCTCCTCCCCCTCCTCCTCTTCTCTCCTCCCCTTTCCATTGCATCTATCAAAGTACATCGTTCTGTGGCACAGCTTCTTACACAACCTGTGTATTTTTGAAATCACCATCACGTGTTGAATATCAGTTTTTTTTTTTTTCATCTCATTTTCCGGTTGTGGTTGTGGTGCTTGGACTTGTGACAGGCACTGGTAGTCCATATTCCATCTCAATTATTGGTGATCTAATGCAAGAGTCTCAGCTTGTTTAGGTCATCATATTTTCCTTCCTCCCATAATGTCATGCAATGCCCCTTTTCAGTTATTTGTTTAGTAAAGCCGATAAGTGTTTTCCACTCCACTATCCTTGAGGCTGGGTTGGCAACTCTCCGTGTCTTTACAGGCAGCACGAGTTCTCTAAACAGCAGTTAGTCTCTGTCAGCGCTGGGCCGAGCTGGATAACAACAGCTAACCACTCGAGGATTGCTGTTGAAGGCTGCGCTGATGTCAGGTTGCAGTTTCTGATTGCGTTCTTAGACCGCGGATTATATTTCTGGTGTCAGTGCGGGAGTGTGTGGGCGTACACGTGTGTGTTTAGAAGGAGATTGTTCGGTAGCTTTTCTAACAAGCTAAAAATGCAATTCAGATTCCAAAGCTCAAAGTGCTGTTGTGCTTGATTTAGTAAGTCAGATATTTAATGACCGCAAACTTCTCATGGATCTACGGCAGTCGCCAGGTATGTCCTCATCTATACAGCATATCCAGTGGTCTCTCAGGCAGAAGGTGCTCCTGTGAATGAGGCCATCAATATAAGCATGTCATCACCAAGCTTTCTTTCCCACCTGCAACTGCAACTAGTTCTCCTATCGGGCGGCTCAACCGGCCTCCGAGGGAAGATTGAAACCTTTGGATGCACACGTACTTGACAGTCTCGCCTATGTTACGGCCGTCAATTGCTCCCAAGTCTCTAAAAGCTCACAAAGGGTGAGTCTCTCAGAGTCTCAAAGCACACTCTGGGCCGTTATCCCGCAACCCCCTCCCGCCCAACAGCAGATACAGGAGAAGCCTGGGGTGACGGTGTAAAACAATACGCCCCTAGTATTTGTTTTCAGACTTGTCTTCAGAGTCGCAACTGTACATCACTTTTAATGCAGGGCTGCGGAGATTCACCGTGTGGCCTTGACTTAGGTAAACCCTCAAACCAGGCCCTGAATCACATCAGAGCCCCCGAGCCTTAAACATGTCAGTGCTGAGTACGGAGGTCGAGCTGGCCTCAGGTGGTTTCAGGCTGTGAGGAGGAGATGCAGCTGTAGCTCAGGGTGTAGTGAAGTAAGATGATAAGTACAGTTTAGAGACAGCGGTTTTTGGGAGGTCATCTCTAACCAGGCATTCCAGTGCTGTTTGAATGTCACCCAGTCAATCACTGTCCCGTTGCTGGCGAACAGAGCGTCGAGACGCTGCTGTAAATTGAAAATGTGAGGCAGAGAAAAGCTTACATTTCATGGGCAACTCACAGTTTGATAAATGTGAGGACATTCGCTGAATACATTTCCTGAAAGATGCAGTGACATCACAGTAGGTTTTAAAAGGAACATTGTATTTCTGACAAGGGGCTGTTCTGCCCTTTACAGCCTCAAAGACATAGATAGATATTTTTAGGAACTCTGATAAATTCTATTTAGTGCACAGACTCGGACTATTACTTTGATTTAGAGAGCATATTATTTCAGCAAAGCAATGGCTCATAAAGACGGTACATATTTTTGAATATTAAAACCTGATCTGAACACAAACCAGAAGACCAAAAGGAAGCGAAAAGAGGGGGAGAGAGAAAGAAGATGAAGGTGAGAGGGAGGTGGGGGGCTGACTCCCAGAAGCACTGGATATATCTCCAGCAGATGTGGAGCAGTGCAGGCCTGCACTCCTTCTCATCACTGCCTCCATACTCGCCTCTTTTTTCCTCCCCGTCTTCTGCATTTAATGTTCTTTGTTTCTTCCTTGCTTTCTTTCTCACTCTCTGCTTTTGTCTCTCAACCTGTTTGCTTTTTCTCACATTTAGCATACTGTCTGTGTCTCAGTCTTTCCATTCTACATGCATACACGTCTGTTCCTCTGTTTTTTAGTTATCTGACAAGAGATTCATTGACCGATGGAAGGTAAAAACAACAAACTTGCAAACTGCAAGCTACCTTTTATATTGTCTTTTTATTTTGAACACAGAGCACTGCAGAACAGCTAAGAAAGGCACATGTGCAGTGTCTCTGCCAGAAATCTTTCTTTTATCTGCTATGTACCTGTCAATATAGTCAAAGCTGGAGACGGCAACATGGTTTGACAGTAACAATTTCACCAGACTGGAACATTTCTCTCTCTCTCTCTCTCTCTCTCTCTCTCTCTCACTCCCTGCATGTGTGTGTGTTGTGTCAAGTGTGCTGCTGAAGGAAGAGCTTTGCAGAATTATTGTGTGTGTGTGTGTATGTGTTCAGACATTTTTGGGAGTCTACTTCTAGGTCTGTGTTTTGTATGGTGGTCAGGCTTACATCAAAGCTTTTGGTCAGTCCACATGTCCCATGTCCCCGCTGTCATCCAGAGCGGGTGACTGGGAGCCTGTTAGAGCAGCGTTAATGGAATGATGGATGCAACGCCTCATTCAGCCAGAGATGAAAGGTGGAGTAGCACCACTCTAAATGGGCTGCACCCTTTGCTCCCATAAGACCGACTCAGAGGCTCAACATTTTGTGATCATGACATTTCTGAATTGTCGGAGCACTTGGCCTTGGCATCAAACACATTTTATTCATCCCATGTGGCTCTGTTGATTCCATTTAGCAAATTCTTAAAGCGTGATCATTATACATCGAGCGTAAGACTTTGGTAGGGGCGTACGAGAAAAGCTAACTCCTTACACCAGAGACATACTGGAAACATTAAGATATAATGGGCTGCAATCAACTTTTATATTCTATTTTACGTTTGATTAGTCGCTTCTGGTTTTTGTAGGGATGCAATGCAAAGCACAACAGTTGGTGTGGGATCCATCTGCTCAATTCCCAAAGCATAATGTTTATTTAAGGAAGAAAGGGGAGCTTATTGGTACTCATCATCAAGCTACCAGCATGTAGTCACTGAAATGTTCCAGTATACATGTATATGAATATATATGTATATATATATATATGTGTTTGTGTGTATATAAATGTACTCACACACGTATACATATACATGTATACACACACATACATGCAGACAGACATATATACGTATGTGTGTGTGTGTGTGTGTGTGTAGATATATGTAGATAAATGTAGATATATACTCATGAGTCACAGTGCTTTTACATACTTAAAACTTATGTGTATGTTTTCTTGTCTTTGATTGACTGCAGTTGGTTATAAGTTGAGAGAAGCCTTACCTTCAGTGTTTCCCCACTGGTCATGTATGTGTGATCTCTGTGTTGTCTCATTGCTTAGAGGACATGACAGGCTCTGGAAATAGCCAGCACTTTCCTTATGGATACTTTAATTCATCCCAGAAGCCATTTCCTCCATGTCTTAAAGCGAGAGGAGAAAGGGGGGGGGGGGGGGGGGGGGTGTGGGGGGGGGGGGGGGGGGGGGGGGGGGGGGGGGGGGGGGGGGGGGGGGGGGGG
>JBAJHX010000036.1:22154543-22169643 GCA_037176925.1 Amniataba percoides
TGTGTGTGTGTGTGTGTGTGTGTGTGTGTGTGTGTGTGTGTGTGTGTGTGTGTGTGTGTGTGTGTGTGTGAGTTCACATCTGTGTTTCAAAGGACAGCGCCGGCAGACAGACTGTAATATTTTTAGTACACTATCTAAATGAGGATTTTAGTGTTTGGTTTGGTTTGCTGGGATATTGGGTTATATTCAAAAAGCGGAAAGGTCAAAGCGCTGCTATTTGGCAGGGTTTCTGAAAATGTTGATTTGTGTACAACAATCTTTTGCTTTTAGCATACAGGTGAAAGTTAGTTGGGTGGTCTTTAAATGGACCTCTCTTATTTAAGCAGCTTGGGTTTGTTTGACACTTGGTGGCCTTAATCTTTACTGTTATTTCCTGCTCTCTCTACACTTGTATATATGCCATAACCATCTTAAATTCTTTTCAGACATTCCCTCTTTTTCCCCCTAGCTTTTTCCTTCTTCTTCTTTATCTCTTTCCATTCTTTGCCTGTGATTTTTCCCCTTTCTTATCTTTTTTCTCTATCCTTCTCTCTTCCACCTAAACTCCCCTCTCCCTCAGCCTCCATCCCCATATTCCAGTTCTTGCTCCTCTGTCAGTACTTATTTAAGAAGTCTCTCTGACCTTTCCCGGCTCCTTGTTACATCAGTGCCCCCTTGTGGTGGGTTCATTATGTCTAGTCCCCCCCATGTGTCAAATAGATGGTTGACCACCCCCTGGCAGTGTGACTACATCACTTTAGTTATCTGGGGGTTGATCATTCAGCCTGAGTAAAGCAAATACTCCCAGTAATCTCTTGTGTTTTATTTAATTGTTATTTAATTGGGCCGTGTTTGTATGACACATGCAGGTCTGTATGATCTTGCTATGGTGGTCTAGAGTTCAGGAGTTTAATAAAGACTTACTGTCACATCAATAATTAAACATGAGAGTGTGATTTTAAATCATCTTATTAATACATGACATCCAGGTGTTAGTGCAGCAACACAGACATAGTTGTGGTTTGCTTGTGGACACAGCCTCAGTTGATATCTCAGTGTTTGATGTGATTTACACGAATAAGGATCATGAATCAACAACTGTGTGTTGATGATGCAAGCATGAGCTGACACACAGTAGGCAAGTGGATCAAATCACTATTACTGTGAAATAAATGAACTAAAGTGTTAACCAGTGTGTGTTATTATCACCACTGTCTGACATAATATAGCCATGCTTCATTTTTCGCTGGCATTGAGCAGTTTTCCTTTGAGGAAATGATAAAGACACATAATCTGGAAGGACCTCAGCAGTAGTTTAAACAGAAGGAGGGGAGAGGAACAGGAGCGTTGGAATTTATTTTTAGGAAATAGCCATGATCACGCAAATATCCACAGTCACTCTCGAAACGGGGCTGACTTTAACCGAGGCGAGTAGACACAGACGCTTTATAAATATGCAAGATGGTTGTGTGAAATTCTCTCATAAACACATGTAGCCTTGGCTGTGGGCATGTGTTTGTGTGCGCATGTCTGCGTGTGCGTGTTTGCGCAGTCGTGCAAAACGTTGTGCAACTGCTGCAAAGCAGAAGGAATGTGGCCATTCAGAGGTCCTCTCCTTTACAAATAAATATTTGGTGATGACAATATTGGAGATATGTTAAACACGAGGAGGGTAATTTTCTAGTCAAATAAACCTCAGCCCTGGTGGTGGTGAGGGGGGCACAGATGTGTCTGTGTTTCTGACATGGTGGAAAGAAAGAAGGAATAATGGAGAGAAATAGGCCGAGAGTGAGCGAGAGAGAGCGTAAAAAATGTATAATGTTGACAGTGTTTGTTATTTTATTCCTAATAGGCCTAATTCATTAAAATAGGTACACTTTTATTTGTGATCTTTGTGCTGATTAATGTATTAGTCCTCCTTATTTTCAAAATAAATCTAAGGGTTAGCAGTGTGTTCCTGCAAACTGTGTATTAGCTGCTTTAACTAGAACATGGCATCCACAGAAATGACTCACCTACAGATTCAGCCACATATGGTTAACAATACAGATGCTTTATAGTAGAGATTTCATAGGATATTATGATATATCGTAGTAATTAGTGAAAGGTATGCGGAGGAGACATTATGTGTGAAAATGGGCGAGTTTTTAATTCAGGTGTAACTTTATGAACCCTGATTCAGATCTCCCTCCCTCAGTCTCTTAGTTATTAGAATGAATAATATTAGGCTGTGTTTTTTTTTACTTTGGCTTTTGTTCTATAAATTAGTTGCTTGAGAACAATGGCTAATTTTTGTGTGACTTTATTTTATTAAATATGTATTGTTCATACAAGATTAAAGTTCTTTCTTTTTCCAATAAATTCTGGTGCTACAGCCACCTTCAGTGATAAAATTAAAGCATATCTCTTTCATCAGATGTGGTCCTTGGTTGGTTTTTATGATAACTTGACTTCAAAAATACTTTATTTACTAAGCAGTCTTTTTGTCCTGATTTTTTAAACTAAAACCATAAATATGAGACTCTGAAATTATCACAACTTGAAATCACAGTTCAGTCAGAGTTCAAAGTGAATGTTCTGAAATTTGCAGTAGTATTTTATTATACTGTGAACCAGACGTGACATGAAAGCCTGGTCCTGAGGTTGAACTTGTTCTGACATTTTTCTCAGTCTACACCACATTTAAACAAAGTTGTTTTCTAATGTCAGGTAAATTTTTAGATTCTTCCACCTGACCTTTTATTCTTATGACCTGTCACCATTCATATCTACCATTTATACCCTCAGTATCTTAAGAATTATGTTAGTATAATGTAAATATGCAAAGATTTTTCAAAAGACATTTAACAGATAATCTGGGTCATTGTGGCAACAGGGCAAACAGCCTAGACATTTTCCCAAAATGATTTTCCTTCCTCCAGATCTTACCAATATGCCCTGAGACTGCCCTTTTGGAGGCATAATGGTTTAATGCCCCTCCTAAATCAGCGTTATGAGTGAGTGTGAGTGGCCAGCCACCCTGTGGAGGAACCTTGTTTAGGTGACTATAGGTGAGAAAGAATGACTGACTAATAAATTGAGAGCATTGTGTTGTTGCTCATCTCTCTTTTACCACCGTGGTGCATTTCTGTGCACAAACCGGGTGTGTAATGTCGGATGTAGACCAACCACAGCAGATCTATCTGAGGTATCATGGTCTAAAGAAGCCTTTCCTTGGAGCTCCTTTGTGGTTGACAGCAATAGATGTAATCAGACATAGTAAAGTGTTTGAGGCAGGTCGCTGTGGGGTGAGCCAGCAGCTCCACAGATTATGTCCACACTCCCTTAACTTTATGGTGGGTTGGGATGAGAGGAAACCTGAGAAGGCCAGAGAGAGGTCAGGACCAGAGTACAGCCACAGTATCAGTGAATCCTAAAAGTGAAAAGTCCAGAAGTTAATGGTAGCCGTGCAGAGGTGGCTGAAGCTTTCAGTTTGTGTTCACTCTAGTAGATACAATTAGTACTTGGCAATTATCTGAAACAGATAAAGGAATCCAGTGAACTTGTGTATTTATGAGATTCTCTGAAAAAAGAAAATCAAATTTTTATAGGAAAGCTGAAAAGAAGATCTTGGGCATGTCCCTTGAAAGCAACGCTGATTACATTAATTCACCACTGCATTACCAGGTCATAATGCAGTTTCAAATGCCATGTTCTCACTATCTGAAAGACAATCTTCAAGCATAATTCTTCTTTGTGGACATATGTATGTGGAACTTACATACACTTGTGGTATAGGTCCACCCAAGAGCATGCCAGAGCCAAACCTTGCATTATAAATGGGTGTATGCAGCTGTAATATACTGTAATGAAGCATTTTCTAAATGTTTACCTCATTTTACCCAAAGGCAGTTTTGTAATGCAGACTCCTACCCTCATAATGTCCATAGGTTATGACTCAACATCGTGTGAGTAAAACATTTAAACGTGTCTTAGAAAAGTTTTTTTTTTTTTTTTTTTTTAAATTCACAAGAATGAGCACCTCTCGTGCCCTGTCCAGATGTTCTCTACCCCAGCAGCAGCATTGCGTTGCTGCAGAGGAGCAGTCCGAAGATCCAGCAGCCCTGACACACACCGAGTGGCTCTCTCGTGGGTGTTACAGTGGTAGTGGTGGGACTGGGAGATGTGTGAGATGGCACGATAGCCTGCGTGCCTGAGGAGATGCCAGGGTTTATTTGAACAGCAATTCTACTTAACATTTTTGAAAGTGTGAGTAGCGATTTATTGTTTAGCCGTGAGTCTGTCAGTGAGACTCTTATTTCATGACTTATCTGATAGGTCCAAGAAAAATAAACCCACACCTGAGCTCAGTTTATAGGTCCGCCTGACGTCAGGCCCATTATCCACGGCATTGACTGCACATTTTTATTCCACTACACCACTACAATCTAGTGTGGGTATGTGTGTGTGCGCGCGTGTGTGATGCCTGTGTGTTTGTGTACTGAATGCGTGTTTGGAAGTATGTGCGTTTGTTATTGCTCCTGCACACGATTCATGAAGTAGAAGTGGACAGTGTCTGCCAAGCTTGTTACCAGCTGCAGGCAAATGATGTACCGTTTAATATGACTACTGGTAAAAAATGTTTTTTTAACTTTAAGCACGTCTGAAACGTACTGTATATTCTAGAACACGTAGAAACATGGCTTTAAAATGTTCAATGAATAACTTTCACCAACAGAGTAACCTCACTGAGGAATACAGGAAGAAACAGACATGACTTAAATACTTGAACTGGTGTTCTGTATTTGTCATCCATGTGCAAATTATGATCGTACACTGTGTTTCAGTGTGTGTCCTGCATTTTTTGTCATAAAGTTTAAAGGGACCTTGTGGAGTTTTCTTGTAAACAGACAAAAGTTATGGTGATATTCAGTGTTCCTGAAGCACACTGTGTGTGTTCTGGAGCAAACGTGGTTGATGCATTTCCTTTCTCATACAACAACTGCAAAGCCAACATTAAGTGTTTTTAAGTATGTTTACAAGCTTGCAGCCTCCTTTTTGTCTCCCTCTGCAGGGACATTGCAGCTTATTGGGATGTGTTGATCAGTGGAATAATTTGACACCATCTGCAGACCTGTATCAGGTCACACGGGTGCATGTACATCTTTTTGCTTGTGCAGGAGATAAACAAAATATTTACACCATCATAGACCTACTAGCGGTCTAAAGCTCCTCAGGGAACCTTAAAGCCAGGTACGTGACATCATGCGGGTCAGGTCCGTGTCTTGGATACTTTGCAGCAGCAGAATTCACTATTTTGCAACACTGTCGTCTGTCTGATCCAACATTGTTTCAAGGTCCTGACCTCACAGCAACCAAAACACGAGCTGAACAAAATCCTTTAAAGTTAGGTAATGCACTGCAGACCCTTGTTGACCATCCCTCGGGTTTGGAATAAGAGATCCATTCATTTTCGCCTGTTCTCTGGTCCCTATTACTCAGCTTCTCTGCAGCTGAAAGAGATGACTGCTTGCACCCAGCCCAGAGAAGTTGTAATGTGACTTGGAGTAGCTGATGGACAGATAAGTGATTGAAAGGGATGATGGTGGTGTTACAATGTCTGCGTCTGACTGTTCTTGGGTGAGCATCTACAGCATATAGCTTTAGGGAAGTGGAGTTAAACATAAAAGGGGGAGTAGTCAAAAGAAGACAGAGCTACAAAAGGAAGACATGAGTAATGGATCAGTTTGTGGTCATCTTGTATTTAGCAAATCATCCTCTCTTCTCCCTTCCCTCGCTATGCCAGTGAGTGATGCTTGGATGGAGGGAGGACTTGTGGACTCACAGGATAAAGGTTGATTATCATGTTCCACAGTGGAACTCCTTTGATGTGGGTTGTTGTTGTTTCTCTGGGGCTCTCTGCCTGGGCGCATCCCCCTCCAGCAGCTGTGCTCTGGGCGGCGAGCTTTCAGAGCACAGAGGGTGAGACGCACTGAGGTGGAGTGTCCTGAAACACTCACATGCACACCAAACTCACTGGATATACAAAGCTGGTCTACAGAAAATAGTCTAAAATTAGTTTTTGATTTTAATTTTTCTAATTCACATGGGGTTCAGTTGGTAAGGATCCTTAATATGCCATAAGGCCACAGTATGTACTGTACACATTTTATGCTTCTGTTGTGATTGCAGATGGTGCTGAGGGTGACTCTGTGTGTATTCTCACTGTCCCAAAATACCACCAGTACAACCGTGTTTTTTTTTAAGGTTTAAGTAAACGCACAAAAAAAAGAAAGCTCTTTGGCTCAATGATATTTGAAATAAAACATACATGGAGTAGACACCCACAGATGCATCAGACTCTGTTCATCAGTGCAAGGTGGAGGTGCCTTCTGGCACTAGTGACCAGTGTTATTGTAATGGACGGCTCTCTGCGCAGCTGAGATAGTGGGTGTAGACATAACAGCAAAGATGAAAGCGTGTTGGAGAGAGATGGTCTAAACTTGAGGGGTATGGCAGTAGTTAAAAGGGAGGCATGGTGCTGCTATTCTTCATGTTTCATCTCTTAGCCACACACGTCATTAGCCTTGAGAAGAAATAGTAACCAGGGCATAGCAAAGGCACTGATGGATGGCCGTGAATCAGAATACCAGCAATTTATTATTCTACCAAAGGGACTTAGAGGTTTAGCTGCTTGGATGAAGAGAAATATGCGTCTATGATTTTGACCCTCTGTTTGAGAAATGAGGGCAGATTGCCCCTTCAGCTTATTCTTTAGATTACTCTAATTCTCTTTCTGGCTTTTTTTGGTACCTTCTCTCTATCCCACTCCCCCTCCCTGTCCTCTCTAGTTCCCTGTGCCTCAGGCAGTTGTGTTCATTAACCCTGGATGTAATTATTTTTGTTTTAGTCTCATATTGCTGACATTTCAACTCAGGGGCTCCTCAATCAGGATTAACCCAAACCGCAAGAAATCACACTTCACAGCCTTTTCTTACAGCAGCGCTTGTTGCCTCCAATTTCAGTCAAATTAAAGGTTTATTTTATTTAGTCGTTTTTTTCACTCGGGCCCTGTACTGTGAGAAAACAAACCAGACTGCTTGCCTTTGATTTGCTGCTTGCTAGTGGCTTTCTCAGTATCCCCTTCTCTCTCTCTCTCTCTCCCTCTCTCGGTAGGCACAAAGCAGCCCTCTGTGCAGGCACTGCTACTAAAGATCGACATCACACAGGTGGTTGAAGTATAACCATCTGCTGTGAAGAAAACATCTCCCATGTATTTCGTTTTCACGATGCATAGGTGTACCAGTAATGAATTCACTTGCAGTCTGGTGCTTGTTGCTGCTTTTTAACTATTCCTACTCAGTATGTCATTTTTTCCAATAGGATTTTGTCTCTCTGTGATAAAATGAATGTAGGTCGGCCCTCTTAATGTTTCCTTAGTTTGAAATTATGAATGTAGTGTTCGGTTCAGTTTCAGTTCTCAGAGTGTAATGTAAATACAGCAGATTTAAAGCAACAATCCAGTGTATACATGCTTCTCAAAGCTGTGCTTCCCTCTCTTTGCCTTGGGGGCCTTAAGGTCCACAGGAACCCTCAACTCGTCTTCCTGCCCCGGGGGCACTTAGTCTCAACACAGTAGTAATAAACTCTCATCACTCTGAGTCAGGGGTGTGTGTATGTCAGTCTGTTACCATAAATGTGTGTGTGTGCAGCAGCAGTAGTCATAGACCAAGCAGTAGTTGTAAAATCTCATCACTTTTAGTGGTCCTCCGGGGGTCCTGGACTCCTCTCGCTGTGTGTGGCTTGACCTGCCGTGGCCCTCCAGCCCCCCACATGCCCACTTAGATAAACAGGCAGTAAACACAGGCTGTCCTAGCACCACTCTCTTCCCCTCACAGCATATACAAGGCCTGCAGATGAAAGGACTCGTTCCCGACACTAATAGCCACTAGAGATTAGCTTCCACCAGCCTCCTCTGCCTCATAATTAAAAATGAAGCCACCACGTTCATAAGCTTCTTATAATAGTAGAAGACACATCTTGGATCACTTGTCTTGAGTCTCAAAGACGTGCTATGTTCACCTAAACCTGAAATGTAAGCTTGTTTCACGCACCTCTACTGCTGTTACTAATGGTTTCTTAACTGCTGAAAAAACAAAACAAATGTGGACCTAGTAAGCCTGCATAAACAAGGGTTGGGTAAGTCAGCACGTCTGCTTTCAGATGCTGTGTGAGTGCAAGCCACGGCCATGACACCATGATGAATGCAGGCCCTGGTTATATGGGTTGGCTGACGTTTGGGGGAACGTTTTTTATTAGCTTATCAGGCTTGCAAGCATCTGAAAATGAGCGTATAATTGATGTTAGGCCATGTGAGAGAAGTTGTTGTTGATAATTTTGAGTCGGGAGGCTCGTGCAATAACATGGTTTCTGATATCACAAACTATTTTCTTGGCATGTGCTGGTCGGAGGAGTAAATATGTGGTGTAGATTTTAACCAAACAGCAGAGGTCTTGATCTGCATTTTGTCCACTGTATGGAGGTTTAGGTAATGCCCCTGGACAGATTATTGATCTAGCTGCTGTTGCCAGTATCAAAACTGGCACAGTCTGTCAATTCATTATTACTGTATACATCTCCTCTAGTGAAAGCCCTGTTTAAAGACCGTGTTTTTAAGATTGCATGAGTTAATTATGATAAGCAGTACTCTGTGTCTGATGGTTAAAACAGCCTCTCCTCTCCCATTACATTCCTTTAAATAGCGTGGGCCACTAACTCTCAAGGTTCAACCCTTTGTTAGTTTCATGAGTCTAGACAGAAAACATCTTCATCAAGTTTAAGATTTCCATGGAGAC
Organism: Amniataba percoides; assembly: GCA_037176925.1. Taxonomy (NCBI): domain Eukaryota; kingdom Metazoa; phylum Chordata; class Actinopteri; order Centrarchiformes; family Terapontidae; genus Amniataba; species Amniataba percoides. The sequence goes on from JBAJHX010000036.1 coordinate 22,163,357, forward strand.
ATTCATGTTGAGCGTTTTTGGATCACTTTGGGATTTGCCCCGTCGCCATGGCCACATATGTCATTTCCCTTTTCTTCATCAGTCGACAGACGTCCGAAAGGAGCGTAGATGGATGGTTGGCGAGCTGGCCTTTGCTGCTCTTGCTGTCTGCTGTGTCTCAGTATTGCATGTGTAAAGAATTGTGCAGTGGTGTTATGAGATGAACAACAGTATATAGAATAAGTCCATCAGTACGCCTGACAGCAGTGTGTGTATATTGTATTATGTGCTTATGTCTTTTCATGAAAGTCTGTTTGCTTTTAGCCACAATTAATGTTTTTTATTTTTTTATTTTAATTTTTTTACAAATTAGACAGCATGAGAGAGATCATTAAACCAAGAGAGGGGCTTTGTCCCTGTAGATGTCGACGGTGTCCTGATGATAACTCTCAGATTAGAGGTTGAAGTGTAAGTGTAGTCTCTATGGCAGCTGCTGCTGATGTTCCACCTTCAAAGACCTGTCCTGCCTCCCTTCTTTTCTTCTACTCATCCTCCCCAAATCCATATTTCTCTCCTGTCTTTCCTCCCTCTCTCCTTACTCTTAACCCACCTCTTTGCTCCCACCATTTCCTTTCCTCGAACCATTCCCTCCTTTGTGTTCTATCGTCACCCCTTCTCCTCCCTATCTGCCCTGTTAGTCTGCAGTAAGACATTCTGGGGAGCATTTCAAGTGTGTTTAGAGTAGCTGACTCATCACTGCTTTTGTGCCACGGTTTGTTAATGTAGGGCAGCTGATAGTAGTTTGGATGTCCTGTGTTGCAGGTGGCCCGAGCATTCTTTATTTGTGTGTTCGTGCACAAGTATATGTCTGTATGTGTGATGTCTGACTGTATTGAATACAGCCCTGATGGGTATAAACACCTCTTCCTTATCATCAGTGTGTGTGTGGACATGAGTGACGTCCTCCAAAAACAAGAAGCAGACTCTGCCTTTACTCTGCTGTCAGCGAGGAGCGTTCAAACCATGGCTTCATTCAACAGTGACTAATTACAGGCCAAAGATACAAAAGGGCTCTTCCTGTGAAACTTCAAGACACACGCACGTACACACACACACACGCACAAATGGTGTCCTTCGTCAACTACCATGCTTAACTGCCATCTACACTACACACACACAAACACACAAAGTTTCATGCAAGGGTTAGGCTATGGAGGTTAATTGATACATTGGTGAAAGAGCATTTATCGCTCGCTGTCTGTCTTAATCCACCAAAAAAGGTCCACTATATTAGCTTATCCGTGACCTTTATGAATCTCTAACATCCTTATATAATCTCCCTCCTTACTTTGCAAAAATGTCTTGGGATATTTTTCTCCATCTGCTAAATTCTTATTGTTGAGTCGTAATCATCCTATCGCTGTCGAAGCCCATCCCTCGTTGCTTTGACACGGCGTTGACCCCCTTCCTGGATGAGAAAATCCAGCCAATCAGAACTAGGATTTCATTGTACTTTACACCCATTCCATCCCTCTGTCCCTGCGTCCTTGCATTGCAGCTAAAATAGCTCATCCTGAAACCATTAGACCAAATTGCTAAATGGTTCAAATGTGCAACCACTTAAGGCTACGTCTTTAAGAGGAGTAATCTTCAATCTACTGTGGCAAGCAAGAGGATGAGGTGGATAGTGGGAGAGGGAATGAGAGAGACCCACAGAGACTGAAACTGAGAAAAATAGAGATAGGTCGAAGGAGAAGGGCTTAAGAGATATCAGCTACATTGTATAAACATCTCATCATGTTTGGCTGTTTTTCTCATATATATGCACAGAGCGATAGTTATTGAGGTTAATAGACTGTAAAAACACACATGTTCAGGCTTATTTTCTCACACATGCAAGTAGTGTACAAGTAGATGTATATACAGTATGTGTGGGTGTACATGTATATATAAAAAAAAAATAAATACAAACCCAGAAGAATAATGCTTACAGAGAGACCAACTGCACTGATCCACTGGCAAACATGCTGCCAAATGTTCCCTCTGTGAAAACACACGTTTGTTCAAACCATAATCATTCACTTTAATTGAATTTATTCTCACATATTCTCACTTTTTATACGAAAATACCAATTCCCTTCATGGAACTTGAAGGTTTTTACAAGAACGTTTCTCAGCACTTGGTGTCGTGTAGGTTTTCCTTGTGAGAAATCCTCTGGAGTACTCCTCTTTTTTCCCCCTCTCATTTCTGGCAGCAGCAACAACGTTTTCTTTGGAATAAATATAAGGACCCGGTAGCTAACATGAGCAGTAATGAACTGAACATCCAAGGAAAAAGAAATGTTTAAAAGCTGGCTATGCTCTTTTATTGATCCCTGAGGAGCACAGTGCAAAAATGCCTCATCAGTGAGCGCTTATCACCTAAGATGTTGCCAAAATTGAAAGAGTGTTTAAAATGAACTTCACTTCACTCATGGACCAAATACACAAACTGCCTGACAGATATGCTTCGACCAGTTGACTGGATGACAGCCAGATCGGTAGACAGATAGATATGGCACGTAGACAGCCCAACAAAGGAGAGGATCCGTTGCCTATTGCAGTACAAACGTTAAATTCTTCCGTGCAGCGTTCCCAGCTTCCTGAGTGACCCCAAATCTCAGCCAGAGGACTTTGATCTGTCACTGAGATCATTACTAAGTCTACTGAACTGACAAAAGGCCAAGCTGAAAGACTGAGGGAATAAAGATTCTGCAGAGAGGTGGAGATACTTGAAGGTAATTGAAGACAGGATCTTGTCCTCAATTGTCCCGCATGCTCTCCAGAAAGTCTGAGGACTTGGAGAAAGCTGAAGAGGATGACTGGAGAAGAAGGGGTTGGACGCCCACCATCTGGATGTTTGTTGCTAAAGACAGCTGGATCATGAGGCTGGTCAGTTTGTGGATGGAGGCATAGAGGGGAAAATTCACCCAACGAGGGATAGAAGCAAATGTTTTTTTATTTGTTGGTGGCAACTCCAATTTTCTACAGTCAGATGTTGGCCATGGTCTTTGCTGTCTAATGATGAAAACAAAGAATCACCACAAAGTAAAACAGAGTTTAATTATCATGTAACCACAGCACATCCCGTATACACAGAATAACTAATGTGTCATTTGTGGGGGTCATAATGGGTTGATGTTTAACAAACATTTTAGACCCTCCAAAGCCACTATTGAAATGTTGTGAAGTTATATTGGATCAGTTGTATGAATCCACATGAAATACAGGTGGAGTTTCCAAAGTGACCCAGAGAGGAAAAAACAAAGTAAAGAGGGATGGAAGCTCCTTGCTCGCAAAGAGTGAAATATTTCAAGCTTTTAATGCGATCAAATAAACAAAAGTACACAAAGAGTCAAAATAAGAATCACAGTACATTTCAAGCTGAGTGTTCTTTTCCGGACAGCGTGCTTGAGGTTTCCTGCCTCTATGAATGTTACAGAACATTACATTTTCCCTTCACATTGATTTGCTTGCATCAAAAACTTCTCTAAATATTTATATTTTTGGCACACAAGCAGCTTCTAGTCTCCTTCAACTTGTTAATATTTGTATGAAGACAGACCTACGCTGATATTTATGTGACAGAGTATTTCCTCTGCCTTTTGATTGCGTAACTTTGTTATGGACAGTTTTATCCCCGAGAGTATAAGAACCATTATCAACAATATCAGTGTCAAGTAAATTTCGCCATTTGCATTAAGTTTTTCTGTTTGCTAGAATCTAATTCATATAAAAATACTTGGAAGGAACTCCAGCTAATGACAGACATTAAATTGCTTGACTCCCCCTCTCCTCATGACTCACTGAGAGAACTCAGCTTGAACTGTAGAGAAAGCCCATGAGCCAGCTGAATGATAGCAGCGATAAGGAGTTTTCAAGGTAACTATGCAAAACTGAAACTGTCTGTGGGAAAGCAGCAGCAGAAGCAGAAGTCTGTTTATTTTAATGAGCTCAGAAGTGTCTCTCCTGTTCCTCTTGCATTACACTGGGGCTCATTTAGAGTTCACACGGTGCACCGTACGTCCATGATGGATACAGTAATGATACATTAATGCAATCAGGACCAAGTCTGTTTTGTCTCTCATTAAGAAGGCTAGCTATCTTGCTGACAAGGGCCAGGTCACATTTGGTCGTGACTTTAAGCATTTTCCCGCGGTGCGATCTGAAGCGAGGGAGAAAGAAAGACAGTGTATTTCTTTGGGCATATCAGAGAAATGGTGTAGGAGAATGCATAGGAGGAGAGATAACAGCTGGAAGAGTCCAAATCAGGGCTGCTTGGGTTTCAGCAGGGGCACAGGCACCATTTGTGCCGTGTCTGGTCGTCTTTTCAACACCATGAGACTTGATGTGGATTTATGAAGGCGAGGAATCAACTAGAAGGGGGGATATGTAAGGCTACAGACTCATCAACATATGGAGCTCGACAGAGACTGACTCAGGCCCTTCATCTGGCCTCACTAATGTCCTACAGTATATAGAAGGGATGTGCATAAGTCAACTCTTTTGTGGTCAGATATTTATTGTGTGTTCTGTTTTCATACAATTTAAGATACCACATAGACAAAATCAAAAACACTCAGTGTTCACAGGCACTACTTTGAAAATTAGTTTTGCTTTGCTGGTTTTAATTCAGGGTTTACTCAGCCTGAGGTGCATTTTAGTTTTACTGAAATCTAATATGAAATATATTTTTCATTTTTATCAAATTTTTATCTTCATTTTTATCTTCAAATATAACGTAAACATTTGCGCACACACCCATACGTGTACCGGGAATGTGTTGCTACTGTTGAGTCGAGCACCACCCAAAGCCCTCCAGACAGCAGCATGGTCATCGCTCTTGGTCTGGAGTTGAACATTAGCCTAAGACATGTGTCAAGTCCACAGCGAATAACCATGAGTCACCAAACCCAGCAGATGGGGGGGAAAGAAGGAGCCTCAGCCTCGATGGGAACGGGGATAAATCTCTCCGTGGATGAGACACAGCTCTTTGCTCACTACATACATAACCAGCCATGCACACGCGTTGACATGCTCGCTTTCCTTTTTTTTTTTCACTGTATGCACACACATGTTGTATATTGCTGTGTGTGCACTAATACAAAGTTCTGAATTTTCTCCTGGATGTGTGCATATATACATGGCCCTATCAGACATGCATGTAATGTATACACACACACTTTCTCTGCTTATCCAGGCTTGGCTGTGTGTGATATATCCGGTTCACAAGACTTTGGATGTATGGAGACTTACTGTAGTCGTCTCATAAATCACACAGATCCATGGCCAACTTTTGAGGCCTACTCACTTATCATGTAGATTAGGAAAATGACTTCTTAAAAAAATACTTTCTCATCACTCACTGTTTTATGTTGTCTGTGTTTAGGCACTGTATCTCTGTTTGCCCTGTCTGTCTTTGTCTTTCTCTGTTTTTTCTCTGTCTCTCTCTCTCTTCCAGTGTATTTTTAGGTGTTTCTCTGTTTCTGTCACTCCATCTTTCCCTCTGTGTGCCTTTCACTGCCTCGCTGGCTGAATCACTCTCCAGCTTTCTTCCTGCCTGTTACTGTTACTGTACCCACAGCCATAGTCAACCTTTACGAGGTGGGTCTAGCCTGTCAGCTGCAGGCTACCGCAGTTGGGCCATGTTGAAAGACACGCACACACACACTTACGCATATGCACCCTGTATTCTCTTAAAAACCACACACAAGCGACAGATGCACACATATACCGGCAACCAGCGCAGAGAGTTGCATGAGCCCAGAGTGAGAGCAGGCTTTCCGTACACCAGGGTCTGTTTCCAGTCAAACCTGCCTGTGTCCTTCCTGAGCCTCTGGGCTCCTGCGGCGGCATTGCCCTCGGGCCGCCGGGTCACAGCACGGCAGGGGGAACAACAGTGCAGTTAATGTGTGTCAGAGGGTGGTGTGTGTGTAGCCAGAAGTTGTGTGGCTTCATGAGTCAGTGTCTGTTCACTGTTCTACAGTGTGCACAAATCAATACAAATGCAAGTGCTTTCTTTTGTTTGCATCGACGCATGTACACACTTCTGTCATACATGCTCGCACACCCACACACACACACACACACACACACACAACATTTACTGCACGCACTGTTCTCTGCTCCCACCCACACACAGCTGAGTCCCTTTTCGGTGGTGTCAACAGCTCCAGCTCCCCACCTTTTCCCCTCTCTCTCTCTCTCTCTCTCTCTCTCTCGTTCTCTCTCGGTCTCTCTCTCTCACGCACACACACACACACACACAT
>JBAJHX010000036.1:22169743-22186089 GCA_037176925.1 Amniataba percoides
ACTGTTCTCTGCTCCCACCCACACACAGCTGAGTCCCTTTTCGGTGGTGTCAACAGCTCCAGCTCCCCACCTTTTCCTCTCTCTCTCTCTCTCTCTCTCTCTCTCTCTCTCTCTCTCTCTCTCGTTCTCTCTCGGTCTCTCTCTCTCACGCACACACACACACACACACATTCATAGTCACAGACACTCACAACGACACACACACTAGTAGAACACCTGTCGGGCTGCATGGCTTGCTCCAGGACACCTTCGAGTCATGAGCTCATCGGAAAAGCAATTAAAGGCAGCGTAGGCCCCGCACGCTGGCGTAATGTTTTGTTTTGCTACTTGGCTTCGAAATTAACCAAACCTGTCAGAAGTCATCTGGCTGACACGGGCTGGGCTATATTTATTTATTTTCTGTTGGAGAAGCTGGACGCAGGGTCCCAGCGCTGCCTCACGTCCAACAATGAAGCGATTCTGAGGGGGCGATTAGCTGGCTTGAACATGACCCCCCCCTCCCCTCTGTCTACCTGGGGGGTGGATAGCGAGCACCTCCCACCTCTCTTTGCCTGTCTGTAAGTCTGATGGCGGGGTCACGGCCCTGTAGTCAGGAGGTTGTGGCCTCTCTAACCCCAATCAGGGCTTTGGTCTCCACTTTGGGACTTGGTTTTGAACTTGCACTGACCTAACCGCTCCCAGTTTATTGAATTTCATGCTTGCAGTAACTGAACAAAAGCAGATTTTGCATTCAAAAATGTCAATGTATAAACCATGTAACCTGATAAAAAGACAATATGAAGACAGAAAGATGTGTGGCTGATAGATTACCAGGGCTGAGACTGACAGGGCTTAAAGGTTAGAGGCCTTCTCTCAGTCTGGTCTAACGCTCCACTGTAGCCTGAGGCTGTGAGCAGCCTGATGTCAGACAGCCGTAAAACAACACCAGCAGCCCTTTGCTCTCTTTTAACTCTACTGGTCTTAAGCCACTGAAGAAAAAAAAAAACCCTTTGACATTAATAGGTCCGCCGTGGGTGAGTCAAGGTAAGTGTGTCTTCACAGATGCCTGCACGTACATTCTGCAGTTGTGTGTATTTTCAGAGTCTCGGCCACTGAGCAGTCCTCTGGTGTTTTCTTGAGGAATCATTTAGGAAGTAAGAAAAACACCTCTGTTATCATTGTCATCACTTTCTGTAATTACCTGCCCACCCTGTTAGAGCAGAGAAAAACAACAGTCAGCCTGCTGCCGAGGTCGCCCCTAAGCATGCCAGGCTGCTTTTATGGTCCTGCACGCTTCAAAGGAGGTGTCACTCTCCTGCAGTTATGTCAACACAGTGATGAAACAAGAAAACACAGAGTGGACGGTAAGGCCTTGGTCTTCAAAGCGTCAAAAGCCAGGTCAACAGATATTTTGTTTCTGTGTCACTGTCAAACTGGCAGAGACAGAGAGAGAGGGAGAGAAAAAGATTGTTTGCTCTGTTAATCTCAGAAAGAGAGCTTTTTGAGTGGTGTTGTGATTTATCAAAATGGTCATGGCTGTCATTGGCAGAAACCAAACAGACATGACACACAGCCACAATAAGATGACAGCTGCTGGCATGACACTTAAGATACTGCTCATACGCTGCCAGTTACTTCAGCTTACTTAGTTTTTTAAACATTTGTTTATTGCATTTTCTCATGGCCTTCACAAGACTTTCTACTCTTCAGGCGCTGCAGAGCATCCACGCAACTTTTCCTAAGATATTCTAAGATGAAACAGACCGACTCCTCCAAAGTGACCACTCTCTATTTTCTTTGCTACTTTTCCACCTTAGGTTTAAAATGAAAATAGCTGGTGACAGTATAGTGCGCCTCAAGGCCGTGTTGGCCTTAATGCATATTGATGCTGTGCAAAGACCACAGCTAAGTTGCTCTGGTTGAGAGAGTAATCTGCAATTAGGCATTTTATATCTTTTTATTTGCCCATTCATCTCTGTAATAACTGTTAAATAAACAATCCATCTACTAAGTTATATGATTTATTGTGCTATGACTCATTTCTGCTGAATGTGCTTTGTCGTGCTCAGTGCATCCCGTAGACCACAATTTAGGGTCAATTTATTGAATACATCTTCACTACTCAGCCCATTCCCAGCCTTCTGGGTCCTATACTGCTCGAGCTGTTCTGGGCTATGATGAAACCACTTGAAGTCGGGCCCCAGCACTACAGCCACAGCCAAAGCCTATTAAGCAGCCACACTGTGGTATAGGAGTTCAAGCCACAGGGCTGAGGTTATGATTCCTCGTGAGAAGGGGGAGAGAGGTGGATGCACGATGACGAAGAAGGGTGGAGGTATGGTTTCAGAAGGAAGGGTAAAGAGGGGTGAACAGGGCTAAAGGTGGGGACGAGGAAGCATGGAAGAAGAGGAAATGATAAAGGGACCTGGAGGGAGAGCAGACAGATTGTAATGGAGAGGAAGAGGTGAAGGATGCAACTGAAGAATAAAGTATGGCAAAGTTTTAGAAGGAAACTGAAGAAATGCCAGTAAGGCTGTTGTTAGGGAGACAACGAGGTTTGGATGTGTGTATGGATAGGGAAATTGTGAAATGACAGAGGGATGGAAGTGACGGAAAGTGAAGGAGTAGAAAGATAGATGAATCAACAGAGGAAGAAATGTGAGTCACTTTGACTTGATCCAATGAGAAAGTTTCCCCTTTATCCAGAAAGGATTCTGCGCCAGTAACAAACCACAGCTCAGGATTAAAGTACACCTGGTGAATAACGATCAGACACACACACATTCAACTGATTCGTACACACACGATACATACCATAACACACCGTATTGACACACACACATTTCACATTGCTCATGCTTGCAGTCATACACATTAAGTTCACACTGCAAACACACACACAGGCTCACAGGCCACAAATCACTGAATGTTGTAAAAATGGAGCAAATTAGAGCCGTTTTATTTGCATTGTTCACAGGGAATAATGGAGGAGGGAGTAGCTCCTGCCAAGCTAAAGAGCTGGTGTAACAGAAATATGTGTGTGTGCGTGTGTGTGTGTGCGCGCGCCGAGGGAGAGTTTATAATTGCGCTTTGTCCATGCTTTAAAGACGCTAAAATGTTAGGCAAAGCAACAAGTAATCAGGCTTTGTCAGAGGTGAAATGCACACACACATTTACACAGATTCACACGTACACACACTTACGCGTACACACGCAAACACGCACACACGGCTTTGCCTCAGGGCCTGAAACAGAAGACTGGGGTCTTGTCCAAAGCTCCATTAAACTGCTGAAAGTCCTTCTAGAGCTGAAACATCCTCCTATCGTCATGCTGGGACATTCCACGGCACGCCAGAGACCCTGCGCTAATCCTGCCGGCATGGGAATCATTATTGATAGGATCCTAATGCATTACCTCAGGGCCCGCTTATTGTTGGTAAAGATTATTATTTAAGAGTAAACCAAAACCCAGAGAAAGTCTCGAGTTTCATAGAAATTTATCAAAAGAAAATGTTATTCTTGGCTTAGTGTGATACCACTTTGAACAGCGCAATTGAAACAAACTGTGCTCCTTGCTTTGCTCCAACAAGTGGGCTCGATACCCACCAGCAGGTCATTAGGACACAGCGTAAACTGCACGGGAGTGGAAGAACCTGACACTCAATCTGAGCAGATTTGGCCCTAAGTCACTTTCACTCGTCGGTTATTACCTTACATTGATTTCAGTGATCCGTATCGATGTGCCTCCTACTTTGTCAGAATGATTGCATGAGTTGCATTTGAATATTTTCTGTCTGTGTGAGTTCAGATGTTTTCAGTGTTAGTTGTTCTCTTGATCTGGGTCCTAGTGAACTGTGTTAATCACTAAAGTTCAGTGCTGTCAAACCACTGCTGATTTCTTTCAAGCAGCTGGTCTAGTAATTTTGCTCTTTTAAAGGCAAGGCAGATGTAGAGCCTATGCTTTTCTTTTTTTGGTGAAAACTTCTCGTTGGTCATGGCTTTTATTTTTTACATCCTCAGAGTTTCATTATTAGATCACTGATTGATGGTTTTGCTTTGTGTGTTTTTGTGTTGTCCAGGTGCTGTCCTGCTGGTCAGTGTCCAGGGCATAGCTGTCAACGTGGACCCGGTCTTCTGTACGTGGCTGTTGTACCAACCTCACAGAGGGAGCAGCAGGCAGCAGCAGCAGGTACCTGATCCTCTGTCTCCTTCTCACACAAATCCTGTCAATTTCTCATCCTGGCCCTTTGTGTCAACAGTTAAACATACAAATTTTTCACATGGTTAGCTTGTGATTTTTTTATTAATGAAGAACCTGCAGCATATTCTACCGTTGCACTCATTCTATGTCGGACTGGACAAGAGCCTGAAGTGAATGTCAATGTCTCCTCCCCTCCCTCTCCTTTGCCTTCTCTTTCCCAGCTACCTTTTTCCATGTGCTCTGCTCCCTGTCTTCCATCCAGTCTCTCTCTATTTATTTGACAGGGGTCATGGTGATGGTTATGGACATTGAATGCTCTGTGCCCACACTCCACACACTCAAACACACACACGCAGACATGCTCAGTCTGATTGCTGGGGATAAAGCCCAGGTTCACCCCATAAAGGCACATAAATATATATAGTACAACAAAGTATCATATTGGAGTACTTTAAATGTTTTTTTTTTTCAGCAAGTTGCTCTGTTTCATGCCTCCTGCAGTTTGGAAGGGCTGTCGGCATACATGCATGTGTGTGTGGCAGACAAAGAGAGAGAGAGAGTTAATTGCACCAGCCTCTTACTCTGGAGGTTGTTACTGTACGGGGGTAAACAGATGTTATGAGTTGAGCTGCAGCCAGTGTGAAGGATACACAGCATTGGCTGCTGTGTGTGCGGACGTGCTGCAGCAAACGTGCGGCTGAGCGCGTGTGTGCCTGCGTCCGTGCTTGTTTCTCTGAGGCCGTCTGCCTCAGCTGCCTGTCAGGGTCACTCCTCAAGGTCTGGATGAGGCCTTCAGCTGAAGGCCAGACAACTATCTGTGAAGGACAGAGGAGAGGACACTGAGTGGTCGGGTCAGGATGGCAGGAAATTATGAGGAAGAAGGACAACGAGTGGGGGGGACAAGGGGCGAAGGAAGTATGTGTGACATGGGAAAGTGCTTTGGTAGATCAGACGAAAGAGAAGTGGAAAAAGGACTAGAAAAGTTTATGAGAGGATAAGAATGCAAGCAGTGGTGAGGGGAGACATATGGAGAGGGGAAAATTGGGAAGTACAGGACAGTTACAAGAATGTCCAGGGAAAGGAAAGTGTGGTTGAATGAAAAGTAAAATGAAACTACCAGAGCGAGCAGGAAACACAGGAGAAATCAGAGATGTAAGGGATTGGTTGGGGAAGCAGGTAATGAAGAGAAAAGGAAGCAGAGGAACAAAAGAAGGTTTAGGACCAAACAGGAATTTGCCTTGGCTGTTTTCACCCACTCCCCCAGTGTGTGTGGTAGACGGAGTTAGCTCATACTATGTCATCCACCAGGAATGAACGATGGTCATTGGGTAAGGTACCTGCTTTTAGCATAGAGGATGAAAATGTGGCCAAGCACATATTTTCCATGAAGGGTATAAACTGAATTATATAATTTTTCAACCACAAAACAGTCATAAGGTTTGTCTATATGGTATTTGAGAATCATCTGAACTCTATGCACAGAATATTTGGGTTTAGTTGTTGTGAATGCTGTTGGTGTATTTGGAGGTGTCTTTCTAATTCAACAGTATTTTGAAAATTATTTTTAGCAGAACTTTATTACAGCTGAATATAATTTTCAAGTCAGTCTTGACTTTGGGCAACTAACCTACTGGCCTATAGCATTTCATCCACCCAATGTTAAATTGCAGAAACCTAGGAAGGATTTGGCTTCGTACCACAGTCAGTAGTTTCAAATACTAATGTAATTTGGGGGCCCATTTTTAATCTTACCACAACCAGCCTTTGGGTCCTGACCCATTCACTGAAAAACAACTGCATCAATATGATGTGCGTGTGTGTGTGTGTGTTTACACAAGCTGCAGTACGTGGTTGGCCTGCGGCCTTGTGCAGCTGCATCATAGCCAAGCGGTGCTGCTGGCTGATGCTAATGGGGTTTCCTTATTTCAGACCAACCATCCACTCTTCTGTTTTTCAGCCATCTCTCTGCCAGCCAGGATGCATGTGTGTGTGTGTGCTTGTGTGTATCTGTGTGTGTTTGGCCTGCCAGCAGCATGGGAGACGGCTCAAAAAAAACAGGGAGCTGTCACTAGTCCTTGTTGGTCTTGGAGGCTTCTGTTGTGTTCCACAGCATTTTTCTCTTCTCTTTCTTTCTCTGCCTCCCTTTTTGTCTTGCGTTGCATTATGCATTGTGTTTCCTGATTAACCCAGATCTTTAAAACTGTCTAAAGCTATCTCCGGGCCATGGCCTTTCTAACACTAAACAGTACAGAACTGTATTTGAATGATGTGAATTTAACAACTGAATAAATGCATATTGAATGAAAATACATTCATGTTAGAATAAAAAAACATTTCCTCTCCCTTGGCTTCATAGATACTCAGTCTCGCTGTGATGTCTTTGCAGACTCCAGGTTCTGTTCCCCTGGCCAAGAGGAGAGAGGACGAGGTGTCGGTAGGGAGCACCCCGCTGGCTAAACAGCCCTCCAATCAGGCGTCAGACTATGCCAGCAGCCCGGTCAAGACCAAAACAGTGACAGGTAGGTTTACTGACCCCGAGTTGTGCCGCTGGTTTTAATATCAAAGATATTCATCATACAATAACATGTCGTTAAATCTAAGCAGCAGAAAGGTTTACACACGTAAAGGGAACAGGGTTGGCCCCAGGTTCAGTAAATGATCTTCTCTCACTGTTTGTTTTCAGATGTGTGTTGTGTGAAGATTGATATGCAAATGAAAACTGGACTGACATTTACTTCTCCCTTGATATTTGCAATAACTGCCACTGTTTATGCATTTAAGGTTATGGTTTTTCAGTTTTGGAAAAACAACAATTTACCGTATTAAACCGTGTTTCTATGCAATGAATCCAATGTTACTTTGTTGTTACATAATGCGCTACAGCCAGCTGACACCTGAGTGAACCCGTTTCTCAGAGGACACCACATATCCAGGCATGTCCTCCTCTGTTTTCCTCCTCTGGTAGTATAACTGTGGGCTCTGGATGCCCAGAATAGATGAGTGGCTTGGCTGTGTGGAGTTTCCTTTATGCCAGTTTTCCACTTTCTGGGACCCCCTCTTCTCAGAACAAACACATTCAGTGCTCATATCCACAAAATGCACGCACACATCAGCACACACATAGACACGTACACCCTGAGAGGCAGATTTATACGTGTGCACACCTGTGACACAAACTCTCTCACATTCATGTGGCAGTGCTCCTCACTTAGACCCTTTGCAGAATTTTCCAAATCGATACTGTCTCTAAGCAGGAAACTCTGAACTCTTTGGATGCAGATGGACAGATTAGATAGACTGGGGAGACGAGGACAGAGATGAGGGAGGATGGATGCAGAATGTGACTGGCTGCTTTAGTGTTAGAAACATAGATCAGCGGTATCTATAAGCTTTCAGGTTATTGTTGACAGGACAGGTGGGGGAGGAATTTAGGCACTGACAGATGATTCAGAGCCACTGTAATGGTATTTTCATCAGTGTGGGGAATCTCTTTAGGGGACCTCAGGGACATTATGTTATCACGTACAACTACCTGAAGCACCAAGCACACACACACACACACACACACTCATACGTACATTACAGTAATCATGGACTGTTACACTCCTACCTGGGAGGATGGCTGGAGCAGTCAGTCTGTTTAGGAGCTGTCCATGACACAACACAGAGCCTCACTGACTGCAGAAATGGTTTTCATTTACTACTCATATGGTGCATTTATGAACCTAATAGCCCTCCTCCTTCTCGCTCATGTTCCCCTATAGATATTTAATTAATGTGATCCAAAGGAACGTCTTGGCTGGCTCCATGTAACTGAATTAGTTAGAGTTTGAAAAAGGAATAAATAAATACATTAAAAACTCTCCCCGACCTCTACTGTTTGAGTCTCACAGTGTTTAGGTTCCAGGTCCTCTAAACACTTTAACGGTCGAAACGTTCTCTGCCAAAGAATCGCAGTGACGAGTCAGGGGAAATAAGCAAGTGGTTGTTTGTCTTTTTTTCTTCTTTTTTAAGTCCCTGGGAAATGTGTTCCCAACAGGAGTGATGAATCCCTATTTTGGATGAAGTCATCCTCTAGCTGTAAATAACATTGCATGTGTATGACGTTCCCCCCCATGTCAAGTGTTTTGATAGGAAAAATGCTCCTTTGACATTTCAGAGTCTAAAAAAAGGCCATTAGGGTTCTTTCCTTGTTCACTTTAAAAGCTCACAGCTGAAAGGTCACACCGCCTTCTCCTCCCGGTTTTCTCTCTGTTCCTCGTTTCATCCAATCTGCTCTAATGGCTTTTCCATACCGCAGCATCTTTGCTTACTCGCATCTCAACAGTATATTCTCTCATTAGAGGTCGTCAGTAAACAGTCACCTTGGCTCCAACACAGCACGCTAAGCTAAATCAGGCTGCAGCTTGTCAGCAACACTCAGCTGAGTGGAGTGCACTGGCCATCGACATGCATGGCCTCCTGTCTGCCAGCTGTCTATCTCTGTGACCGTTTCCGCTGCCTTGCTGTCTAACTTTTTGTTTTTATGTCTGTGAAGCTGTTTTCCTGCCTGGCTAGCTGTCTGGAAGTCTTTCTGTTCGATTTTTCACGCTTTTCCTGTTGTCTTTTTTTTCTTTCTTTCTTTCTTAGTCACACTGTCTGCATTTTTGTCATTCTGTCTACGACGCAGGTGTTTGTAAATGACTGTAAACAAAGTGGAGGCAGGGTAACACACATACATACACACGCAGTGTTGGCTGTTGAAATGTTAAGTGGTCAGCACATCTGGCCTGAAACTGTGTCTGTTGGAGTGTTTAGCATTAGGCCTATTTGTATAAGGCATCTCATTGTTGGGCTACATTAGTTAGTTAGAAACATATACCGAGTCAGAGTCAAGCTCTTTCTTATCCAAATATTTCTCTTGTGAAGTGAAAACAAGACATTGGTAACTAGGTGCTGGTACTGTACTTTGTTGAAATTCAACCCTCGGTGCCCCTGCTCCAACACTCCATACTGCAATAGAGCTTGTAAGTAAATTAATAGCATCTTCCCTGGAAATTGCTGCGGTGGTACAGGAGTAGATGTAATGAAAAGTTACAAATTGTTTCCGCGAGCAATCAGAATAAGAAAAGGGCAGAGGCATTTAGCCCTTGTGGTTTTAATCATGGTGAAACAATAAGCCTCCCTGCTGTCAGAGAGTCCTGATAGACTGCAGCTCAGCACTACAGAGGAGCTTACAGCACTGCAGGTACTCTCCCTCCTTCATCCCACAAGTCCAGTTCCTTGTTACATGCATCCTTCTTGAATTGAACTAAATATTGTGTTTCTCTGTATGCAAAAGATGACTCTGTGTCTTGGGCCACGGATGAAGAATGTGAACTCCTTACATCTTCATGGGCTGTTGGATTGTGCTGATATTTGATATGCTGCTTGAGATTCATAAATTTAAACTCTGTTCCACCTCGTTTCTCTTAATAATCCATCGTTCCTGTGATTAATTGGAGAATGATTAATGGAATATTAATTCTTCATTTGCCCTAGGGTTGGCTGACCATGGTGGGGTTGATACTTGATACACAAACTTGATATGTACACTACACTGATATTTAGCCCCCCTTTGGGTAATAACTGTTTAATGCAGAATTTTGTGGAAAGAGTAATTTGCTGAGACGGCTCAGGTAAAAAAAAAAAAAGAAGAAGAAGAAGTAATCCACCCCAAAATGGAATCCACATATGTTAACCCCATAACTGCACACAGTATAACTAATAAGAGACTTTAGAAGAGGGGTTAGCCAGGACTCCTGAAGGTCATGGGAATAACATATGTGGATTGTGTTGTTGGGGTGGATTTTCCCTTGTAAAGCACCCCCCTCCCCCCTCAAAGTCACCTCATGAGAAGAGCTGCTGACATTTAACATGTTATGATTGGAATTAGACTCTCTAAAGATGATTTATTAATTGCGTTACCATGTGAGAGAATAAGAAGCTGGATGTTTAAACAGGAGGGAGATGATGAGAACCTACTCTGTTCTAGCTAAAAAAAAAAAAAAAACAGTTCAGGATCACCCCCTCAGTCCAACTTGGTTATTAGTTTATCATGGTTGCCTGTGGTGTTTATACTTTGTTGACTGTTAGCTGGACATAAAACTGTCTTCTCCTTGTTCTTGTTCGGCAGGATGCATTTCATCTCTAAAGCCATTTAGCTGCAACGAGTCATCTGATGGATTTTTCAGAATCTATTTGTAATTGCCGCATGTTTACCCGGGGACATCAGACCCAGCTGTTTAGCTTAGGTTGAATCAATAAGCCATAATGGTTTACTGGAGGGTAAAGCTGATGTGAATGTAGTTGTGAAATGACCATCGTGTCTTCACAAAGCTTAATCTCGTTAGCTGTGGTAGAGCGAGGTTTTCAGGCAAATTAATAATTGCCTTGCGAGATAAATTGTGTTGTTGTAAGTAATGAATTGAAATGGCCCAGCTCATTTTTCCCTTTTTGGAGCAGGTACACAGAAAGACATCCTTTTCCTCTTGTTTTTGCTAAATTATCATTTGGCTTTTTCCTCGATAGCTCGGTTGCGCTTGTTTCAACAGGACACCAAATAAACGTCCAGAAATGTGACAAGGTCGATTTTTGTTTTGGTTTATCGTCGGCATATAATTTCTCAGGGGACTCTGTGGGGGTTTGTAATCACTGCAGCAGACGTTTTATTTTTCAGCCTTCAGTCATCTGTGTAGGTAAACAGAGGAGAGATGTGCAGGTTGTTTGCCAGTTGGAGTCAACACGTGTTCAAACTGCCATTCGTGGGGATGCGCGGGGAATAAACACAGAAGGCTGGCTCGAGCTCAGCCGGGCCTCTGCTGCTGCTCAGTTGACCTTCAAAAGAAGATGTCATGAGTTTCTTATACCATCCATAACTCTGGTATTTTGTTGCAAATGAACTTACCAAGTGTGCAACTCAAATATTTAGAATTCTCATAACATCTGATTGCTGGTGCAGTCATGGATACTCCCTGTGAAGTTTCCCCCGAGTCGCTTTGTGAAGAGCTACTGATATTAAGCACATTATAAATGTCCTTTAAGTTAACACTGTGCTGTAGTTCAAACTGCTCCTTATTGAAATACAGTGATAGAAATAAGACACTGTATATTCTTTACAAAGTTCCTTTAGAAACAGTATCAGTGGTGCAATGCTGTTTGAGCTGAGTATAGCACATTATGGATTTCTGCTCCAGGTTACATACTGTTCTGGCTGCTTGTCCCCCTGAGACACGCTGAAGCCCACATTGTGTACTCTAACTGTGCATTAAAGTGGTCAATTCAAAAATATAAGTTAACAGTTCACATGTCCAGAGTGTGGCTGTTTGAAATACTGTTATAAGATTAAATGACCCGATGTGCTGGATATATGTAATATTGATATAGAGTGGTGTTTTGTTCCGGCTGATTATAAATTGGCGAGAGCACTCTTTTTCTGTGCCCATTGATTATCATAGTTTTCCACTGCAGCTATTGATTTCCCCACAGAAATCACCTCGGGGAATTACAGTAAAATCATAATCCACTGGAAGAAAATCTTTTTCAGAGTTTTTAGCAGTTCAAAGCCTCCTCAGAACAATTGCACTAGCTAGATGTCTCTGCTTCCAATTGGCCATTTGAACACATGCCTGGCACTTTTATGATGCAAAGAGAGTGTTATGTTGTTTTGTTACCACATTCAGCCTAGCTACAGTTTTGTAGTAATCAAGGGGGACTTTCCTGCAGCCTTTTGTAAGGTGCCTGCTAATGTGTAGGCAAATGTACAGAGACACACAGAACCAGTTCAGTGCAGATCATTTCCACAGAAAGCACTGAGGGCAAGGTGATATCATACTGGGGCTGTGGGGCTGCCCAGCTCCAATCTCACAACCCATATCCACTCAACTCCATTTGGCAACAAAATATTTCACTCTGCCTCTCTGCCTCTCTGGTTTTGGTCATTGCACATGTTAAATATACAGGGTGCATGTTACAAGACACCACTGCCTTTAAGAACCAGCACTGACTGAACTGGACTGCAGCCAGTTCCAGTGGATGACAGAGACTTCAACATAGCACATGGTAAAATATATTTTCATGTGACTAAGCACACACAGATCTGCTCACGTAAGGAATCTAATTTTCTTTCAAATTGGTTTGTCTTCATAATGGCATATTCTTTGTACATATACTGTGCAAATCCCCTTGTAACCCTTGTGTAGTGTTTTTTGTTTTTTTCACCCTAAAGGTTTTCTTCAAAGTTCTTCTCCATTTTCATAATTACATGTCTCTGGTTGGTCTATAGGATAGATAATATTTCTGGTCAGCCCATCAGGCTTTTTTTGTTAATGGTCCGGTGGTCTGGTAGATGGACTGTAGAGGCTGAGGTTTTTTACTTCATTTTTAAAAACTAAGCATGAGACTGGTCATTTAGCTCACATCAGGTTGTTTGAGTGTTGCTTAGTAACATCATCACAGAAGTGTTAACGGTTGTTTTTGTGTGATTATCCTTTACAAGAAAGGCCGTCGACTTAGAAAACAAGTTGTTTCTCCTCAGTTTGAGGTCGTTTTCTGTCTGCCCGCACAATTACGCCACAAATTGGTTCACATAAAACTAGCCTCTAAGTATTTTCTTTATTTGTCCCTAATGAATGTTCTTGTTGGCAGCAGCACTGTGTTTCTGATCGAGAGCCTCCCAAGTCCCGAGCTTCTCATTGTTCTCTAACATCTACCAGAGTAATGATCTCACTGGCTTTCCTTTTCAATCCTAAAATTAGCCATTGGCGCTCTGTGAACATACATCTTTCGCTGAGAAACCTATCCTGCGATCTGGCTATGCTTCCTAAAGGTTGGAACGAGAACTGTTGTCTTAGTTCCTGTCTGCTAGTGGTCTAGATGATGGGATTAGATGTAATTTTCCTGTTTACTGGGAGGACCAGAAAGAGAGAAATGGAAACATTTGTATTGTTCGTACTGTAAATCAGCACCATAGAACACAATATCTAGTGGCTGGAGGCTGTGAGCTTCACAGAAATGTTCCCGTACTGATGGCTTTTATATGATCTCAACCATAGTTCGTCATAAAAAAAAAAAAGGAGGTTGGGAACAGAAAAGAAGGACCAGGTTTCATGGTTGAGAGACATACATTTTGGAAATACATGAATTAATATATTTTTGAGAAAGAAATGGCAGAGTAACTAATATATACATGCATATACACATACTTAAAAAAAGAGAGAGAGAACTGATGAGAGGACTTCAGGCAGAACTACACAGTCATACATAACTATAATCCAAGCCCAAGTAGCCTGATGGAAGTCAGGCAGGTTTTTATTGGCTGCTGTGCGCTTTTCAGAAGGGGATAATATTTTCATTGTGGAGTTATTTATATAGTTTAATTTTTCTGGTAAAGTCAATAATTTATCAAGGTAATGATGGTTGGAGTGGGGAAAGAAAACAAGAAAAAGGAGGAATAATGAGATAGGAGCCCCCCCACCCCTCCGAGGGCCCCCTGAGAAGAATGGTTGTACACTGCAGGGGACTCGACTCACTAGATTACAAAGTCTCTGGCTTCTGCACCAATGAGTCCACTCAAACCTCTCACCCTCTTCCAGGACAGGCAGAACAGTCAGCGGGGAATATGTTCGTCCTCACGCATCCCTTTTTCTGCTCTCATGAATGATAATGGTATTAGGCCTTGTGGATGTTGGCTGTGGTTTTTGCGGTTGAAGTGAGAGGAGCAGAGAGGGAAGTTGGGGTTGAGTTGTGGTTCATCAGACGTAGCGTGGATTAGTGCGCGGGCTGGAGGGGGTTTATTTCAGATGACAGAGGAAGAGGAGGGGACTGGAAAGTGGGTTGAGATTATTTCACAGGGGACATTTAAAAGGGTCTTGGTGTCACACTGAGAAGACGCATCATTGTGTTTTCATTCTTTATGTATTGTGTCATGATGTGGCTGGCAGGAGCCTCTTCTCTTCTCTTCTCTTCTCTTCTCTTCTCTTCTCTTCTCTTCTTTTTAGATAAGTATCTAAACTGAACGTTGTGTAGGTTGGATAACGATGCTGTGCAGGATCATTCTGGACTCTGATGATAATGACGATCGGGATGAGAAATGTGTGTGATCCTCTTCTCGCTTTTCTTCTTGCCAGAGACGTCAGAGTCTGTTCCACATGCCTGCATTGAAAAGCCTCCTCTCCGCAATTACCTTGACTGTTTAGGGGACTTCCTAGAGCACAGCTGGCAGAAAGACAGATCATTCTGTGTTTATGGGCGCAGTGTGTGTGAAGAAGTAGAAATAAACTGGCAAGATAAAACTCTTAAAACACAAAGTCCTTTTCGCCATCCCCTCATTCCCATCATTCCCATTCCTCAGCCAGCCCACACCACTGCGTTTTCATGGCGGCTTCAATAGCGCCATAACAAATGGAGTCACGTAAATATTTAAATAAATACAGACCTGCATCCAAAACAAATAGGCGGGCAGGTTTATTAAAGAGCCCCATTGCTGCCTCTGCACGCAGCTGTAACAGAATATACAACACTTCAACTCACTGTAAACCATTTGTAATAGGGAACATACCAGAAAGATAGCAGGCGGCATGGGGAAATGCAGCGATCTCTCAATGAGGCTGATTTTATGGATAACTTGCTCAACCACTCCGAAAGGACATATGGATGGTTTGTGCCATTGTTGTTGGGAAGCCTCTTAAATCTGTAGTGAAAATTTCGCTGGCGCTGTTATGATGTGGGCGTATCAGAGTGAATTTGTGTGTGTGTGACTCTGTGTGTTTTCAATTGTGCGCGTGAATCGCACATTTGTATGACGTGCGATTTACACCCTCCACTCAGGACGCCCTCACACATTTTTACAGCAACGTTTCTCGGCCGCTGCAGTGTGATGTTGTACGTCGTGAAATGAGGCAACACTGATTTGTTTCTCACCTCAGAGTCAATGTGTTGTAATGGGGCTCCGCTCTCTGCCTTTTCTCTGATCACTTGACACATGCTCAGCCTGTGGGCTTCAAAGACCCCGGCCCTTTACTTTGTCGGGAGATGTGATGGAGTTGTTAAAGAGGATGAATAATCACCATCAGAACACTAGAACATTTATAGAGACCAGACTGGCAGCTCCACACACCAGCTGAACGCTGAGAGAGAGAGACAGAGGGAGTGGTTGGAGAGAGTGAGAACAAAACAGAGGAGAGGGGAAGGGTGTACGGTCAGAGTTTGGCCAATAAGATATTAGCCTAATGGCCTAACAGAGGGTGAAAATGAGGACATGGCTGAGATGGCACGAGACAGGGGGAATAACCCCACTTTAAGAGGACTCTCAGGACTTGTTAGGCCTGGGCAGGTTTAAGAGCTTCGGGCGCTCCTGTCATATTTCTCTTTCATTTGAATTTAGACCTCTTGTGTTCTCTCTGTCTTTCTCATTCCCTGTCCCTGCCTGCCTCGCTCTTTCTCGCAATCCCCTCCCTGCAGGAATAGCGGGCGCCAAGTCACTATAACAAGATATGGCAGTTTCATTCCAAATAATGACCCCAGGATTAACAAACAGAGTCCTGGAATGGTATTTAAAACAAAGCTGAGAGTTGAATGCAGCCTGGCCTTGCATTGTTACTGCCTATGTTGTACTTGAGCACACTTTCTGATTGGCCTAACAGACTTACTCTGGGGAAGGACTTTCACAACCTGGCCCCAGAGCCTAAAATGAAAAAAAGTGATGATCAAACATCTTTTCCTTGGTCATTTTCAGGTGAAGGTTGGCCATGAGGTCCAAAGGATTATGGCAATAACTAGTTTTTAGATGAAATCCACAGCCAGTACCACCTTTTAGGCATGACCAGAAAATAATGATCTCAAGAAGAATGATGGGTTCCTCTGGTACATGACTCAGATTAAAGAATTGAAGGTGGTACTGAATTGAGGTGAGAAGACCACATCTAAATTTAAAGGTAATTGTAAAGGTAATTGTTCTAACTTCCCACATTATGAGATTAGTTGTGCAGGTTTACAGGAGTGCATACTGCCTGTTACACACTGCAGAGCTTGCATGTTCCTATTTGTGCGTTTAAACTCATAGTTGTCGATTTCAAAATGCACACACACACACACACACACACACACACACACACACACACACACACACACACACACACACACACACACA
>JBAJHX010000036.1:22186994-22200061 GCA_037176925.1 Amniataba percoides
ACACACACACACACACACACACACACACACACACACACACACACACACACACACACACACACACACACACGTACAGTATACGTGCACAAAGCATACCAAGTCCCTGGGGTAAAGTCTCCTTTGTCTAGACAGCTGGGCCACATGACAGAGAGCGGCAGCCACAGAGCTCTGTCATGTCTCTATGGATCCCCTGCAGAGCTGAACAGGAAACAGCTCTCTAATCCAGTGTGACAGGAATACTCCAACACACACACGGCTCTCTACAACAAAACACTATTGACAACCCAATGATATCACAGCGGTTTATGCTGCACTCTCTGCACATTACTCAATGAAAGACAGTCCATGAAACACAATCTGTCCTGTCAAAGTCAATCTTGCCATCTGTGACTATGTGGGTATTTAGTTAAGTATATGAACAGTGGAATTGGTTGTATACAAAGCTCATAGAAATGATTGGTTGATTGGAAATTATGCATTGTCAAATGGACAAAATGTACAGTGTGTTAGTGCAGTAATGATGTAACACTGATCATCATGACAAATGCAGTCCATAGTTCATAGTCCTTAATGCCAGAGGCACCTGGATGCTGAGTGTGAGAAAATACTGTAAGAGTGTCCAGACACGATGATCTCGGCCTTCAGTCTTTTCTTCCACTCACACACACCTACACACTTTATACACGTGCACCTGTGACCTTAGTCACTCAGTCGTACACACACACACAGAGACACTGTCCCACCCACAAGTTTTAGGCAGGTTGCCACAGCGACCACAAACTCTGGTAACGAACGATCCGTTTCATCCAATGCCCTAGCAATACACACTTGTTGCCATGCCAACTCATTTGGCTGTTTTAGTGATATTTGGAAGTGTGGCGTCTGAGGAGGCACAGTGGTGCTGTGACATCACCGCTGTTTCATGACAACTGTGGGATAGAGCTGCTGAGCAAGGCAGACCTTTAAATCATGGAATATGTCTTAATGTGTCTTCAGAGAGACCCCCCTTCCCTCACCTCCAACAACCTGATGGCTTTAACATCCACAGACCTCGGGCTAACCTGGTAGAATGTGTGTTCTGTCTTTATGCTTCTGTCTCACTCCCTGCGTTTTTCGCTTCTGCACATCTCTCACACATTCACTTTCTCCGTTATCTGTCTGTTTTCTTCTGTCATGAGAGCCGTTTCTTGACCATTGGCTGTGTTTTTTGACCACCAGGTTCACACAGCTGGAGTAAAGGCTAATAGACGGGGCTGTTGCTGTGTGATTTGTGCGCTTGGCTGTTGCCATGAGTGTCAGTACAGACAATCGGCCTTCGTCTGGACCACAGCAGGCACTTTAGGACATGTCATGTCTAGGACACTGTGTGTCTGTAGTGTGTGTATGCGTGTATTCTCTCAGTTCTCATAGTCCCCTCTCTCGCTGTAGGAGACAAGAAACCTGAGCGCCAACATTACATCACCTCAATGAGGTGTCATTTAAACATCATATAACATGATACTGTACAGTAAATGAAAATAACAGTGAATTATGAAGAGTTCAATAAAGGATGAATTCAAGACAGTACATGTTCTCATCTACCATTTATAGATTTTATTTAATAATATGTCACAGGATTCTGCACTACTTCTGATTTAAAGCAGATATTTTATCACAGTACCAAAGGTTGAAACAACCCTCAATCACATTAACACTGGATTTACACTGTACTGAGGAATGATGCACAACCAGAGTATGACTGATTGTTGTTGAATTATATTAATGTATGAGTCTGATATGTATTTATTCTTCATCACTTTCTGTGTTTCCCAGAATCACGTCCCCTGTCCATCCCAATGAAGGTCATGCCTGACACCACAACAGTGGAGTCATGGGCAACCTCAGAGGAGAGAATGAAGGAGCTCATTGCCCATGCCTGGGATGCTGTGAAACGCCTTACTCTTCAGGTAACAATAATATAACAATAATATAATATTATCATGCTTGTACAGAGTCAAATTCCATGTATGCACACACATACCTGGTTAATAAAGCTCATTCTGATTCTGACAGAGATTGGCCTGCCAGTCTAGACCAGTCTTTACCTTAGTGTCTTTGACTTGACCTGACACATGACTGGGAGCAACTTTGCCCTTCCAAGCAGCAGTCCTTAGAGACCATTAACCCCTCTCCCTCTCATCCTCTTGCTCTCCTTTGTATCGGTAAAGTACTGAGGTTTAGCTCAGCCCAGCCCAGCTTAGCGCTCTCTGTGGTTGTGGCCATATGGCTTCCAGGGACCTCTGTTAGCTGTTAGCCCGTTTGTCTGTTTTACATACGGATGCATACGTAGCGTCTCCTGTCCCTTTGTGGCGGGCTGGCTTTCTGGTTAACTGGCTGGCTTGCTGGATGTCCCTATCCGTCTGTTTAAGTGTCTAACTGGATAGTGAAGTGCTCCTATTGTGTGGCTGCTTGCTGCATCTTGACTGGACTGGTTAGCAGAGCCCACATCACAACCAGCACCATCTGAAGTACATAAGGAAGTGCTGACAAGTCTCTGACAGGCCTCCTCTTGATGCAGGAATAGGACGCCATGGTGTATGCACATATGTGTGTGTCTACACACACACTGCTCATGTGGTACGTTATGATTGGGGCATATGGGGCTTTCGTTCAGTAGTGTGTAAGGTTCATTTATGACTGCTGGTCTACAGTGCACAAGCCTTACTATGAAGACCATGACCACATTTACCCACAGTATTAATCTGGTATTTTTATTATTCAAATATCCTGGTTTCTGGTTGGCCACTGTAAACATTAGAGCTGTGGTAAATTACAGTTAGGATCATACTCTCACAATGATACTTGATCAGGATGTCTAGCTTACTTAGATGTTCCACAGATAACTGCAGCATGGAAGTATTATTTAATTATTGGTTTTCTCTGTCATCACACAGTCATCTTTCAGATCACCACAGATTATAACTTCACTGGTTTATATTTTCATACCTTTTAAGCTATGTACTATTGCATATGCAGTTTTCTCTTAACAGCTTTATTCATGGAAACAGGGCTACTCTGTAGCAGCTAATTCAAAATGCAGGTCAACTAAATCTTTAATCAGAATGTGGCTTATAGGCAGGTTTATCGCATGTAAACAGTAACCAATGGCACATAAGTCCAACAACCATTCTTAATTCATCTTAATTCTTATTGCTAGGACCACACAAACCGGTGTCAGTCAAACATGAAAGAGAGCATGACGCATGTGAATTGAAATAAAGCTCCACAGTCCAGGTCCCATGTCAGTCCGTTGAGCTGTTTACAGTACTTCCACAAAAGTTAACTCAACCCTCTAATAGTTTGCTGAGCCCATCATTGCCTCCACTTTCCCCTGTCCCCTTCGGCTGTGCGACTGGGACCACACCACGTACTGCAGCAGTAATTAGGAAACAGTCTGTCCTGTTGACATGGGAGTGGAAGCGGACCAAACCGAACGACCCGACAGCTGGTACCCCAGGCCTTGGATATCCCAAATTTAAACCACTCCATTTATTTTAGTGTGGTGTAAACAGAATACCTAATGGCTCACACTTCTGCTGCACATGTGCCCAATTTGGCTTTCGCCATCTTTTAAAGAAGACAGAGGAGTAAGAGGGATAGAGTGAAGGTAGGGGAATGAGACTGCGGGAGGGAAAGTTACAAAAGTATTTATTATTCCACGGCTGCTGAGACCACTTAAGGCTGTTTAAACAGTATAGGGACGCATGATAGCTGGTGATTGTGTGGATTCTTTTTTTAAAAACGTTATAGTCCTGGTCTTAAATGCAGTCATGATGCTTTGTCGCTGTGACATCAGTTCTTTCCTACAGATTCACAGCAAGAGGCCAGGAGGTAGAGGTAGGTAAGAAAATAGTGATAATGCAGGATGGAAACCGTTCAGTACATGATGTTTTCATTTTTAACTGTTGTGTGTTGTCAGTTATTCCACCAGGGTCAGCACTGTACAAATAGCAGTGCATGCTGAGAAAACATGTTCTATATTTTCATTTTAGTATCATACATTTGGATCACATCTTTAAGTCGTTTAAGGTCTGATGCACTTTGCAGGATGATCCCTTATCTTACCTCAAGAAACAGCATAACCTCAAAAAATCTGTGTAAGCAATTCTGTCCCACTGCACTGTGCATTTCATTACAGTGTGACTCTATGCTTGAATATAGCTTATGTAATGTCTTAGACACATCTCCCACTCAGAGACTAAAACCAGAATAGCAGCTGGAAAAAGCAGAACATGCATCATTTCTATTTGTAGCTTTCTGCTCTAAAAACATTTTTTACACCATACTTGTCTTTTTCAATGACAGACATAGTTAGCATTGATTCCTGGTGATGTCCCGTCATGCGTAGTTAGGGCGCAGATTATTATCTGAATCCATGAGTGTCACGCTCTATCTGTAGCTGAGTGCTTCAACCAAACCCCAGAAATGATTCTGAGCCATGGTTCCTCTGTGACTTCAAATCCAGTACATTCCTATCTATCTCAGTGTGTAAGACCCTCTTCTCCTGTTACCTCGCTAGGAGTGATCAGTGATTTTCACCCTGCGATGAAAATGGCCGAAACATTATTTGTAATCCATTCAAAGCCATCAGAGAGCTTTCTTTAATCTCCTCTCTGAAAATGTCAATGATAAAGACAGACAGGCAGCTAATGTTGAAAACAGACAAGCCGGCTGGTGGTTCAGTTTACACATCTGCAGCTACAGTATGTGAATCAGTGCTTGGAGAGATCTCCTATCTGTGGACAGAAACGGTAGATGAACTGAAAGAAAGAGAGTAGTGAAATAATGGCAAATGAACTGCACTTCCATAGCGCCATTTTAATCTTTCATCCACTCAATGCATCATATGCTACATGCCATTCACCTTTTTCACAAACACACACACACTGATGGTGTTGCACTTTATGCAAGGCATCAACCTGCTCATCACAATCTATGTATTTGTACGCACACACACACTGATGGCACAGCATACAGGAGCAATCTGAGGTTCAGTACCAGTCTCAAGAACTCTTCAACATGCTGACTGGAGGAGCGGGTGATCCAGCTGCCAACCTTACCTCCCAAGCCACAGCTGGTCGAGATTGTGGATGTGAGAGAAAAAGAAATAAACTAAGAGTGAAAGGGCCAGTGTCTTTGTCACACCATTGCAACAGGCTTGGTGAGGTCACAGGGACACAACATCCAAACTTGTGTGTGTTTGTGCATGCGTGTGTGTGTACGCGCGCGCGCTTTTCCCTGTTGGTCTTTTGGTCATGCAATGCTATAATATGTCTAGGTGATGTTATGTTTGCAGTCACTTCACATTAGGGCTGAAGGGCAATGCTGCAATTGTCACCCTGGCCAGTGTGGCCTGGCACATTTTAAAATGGCCACTTGCCTTCAGCCTTCAGAGTTCTGACCCTCAGCTTTACTTCCTCCTCTCGTAGTACATGTCCTGAGCGCTTCACTTTGACCTCTTGTGTCCCTCTCTGTCCCCCCTGCATCCCCACCTCTCCCACAACCCCCAGCTTATTTCCTGACTTTCCCCTACTGCTCTCCTTTACTCCCTTTTCATCCTGTCATCTCCCCTTCTCCACTCCGGTCTCCCTGAGGACACCCATGTTCTCACTGCGCCCTGATAATAATTGCAAGTGATCAAGATGGTGATTCTATTTCAGGAATTTTGCAATAATTCCTTCTATTTAACACATGAATGTGTTCAGCGCTGGCAAAAAAGCACGTTGCTACCAAAACTGAAATGGGATCTGCTGAAACAGAGAGACCGTTGCCATGGAAAAATGAAGTAACACTGCTCCCTGCAGCTGCCATGCATTAATGAGTAGGATATTTTTTGAGAGAGAAAAAGAAGAGAAAAAGCAGTGGGGTAGAAAAGGTACAGTGATGGAAAGTAGATGGAGGTTAGGGAGCGAGGAAGGAGGAGAAATGGGCAGAAGGTGAGTTGGAAGGCAGGAGGAAAGCGAAGGAGAGATAGAAAGGAGGATCATGTGCACTGCAGGTTTGGTGTGGCTTCGATCGAGCTGGCCAGATGGTTTCCATGAACAGGATCTGACCCCCGGCTGGAGCGCCTTCTGCAGGCACATTACTTCATCCTCTGCCCCCCCTTTCTCCATCCTATCATCCCGCCACTCAACACCTCATCCTCCCTGTCTGTCAGATTCCACAATT
This sequence comes from Amniataba percoides, assembly GCA_037176925.1. NCBI lineage: Eukaryota > Metazoa > Chordata > Actinopteri > Centrarchiformes > Terapontidae > Amniataba > Amniataba percoides. Next base: position 22,193,202 of record JBAJHX010000036.1, read on the forward strand.
TCCAAAGGATTCGCAATTACAACTTTTAATTTTGCAGCGTTCTTGTTACTTTGTGGACTGTGGTGAGAAATTGTCAACTTTTCAAAGTTGACAGTCATGCTACAAAGAGCTAGCTAAACCGGGTCAAACATAAGCATATTTTGGTAGATATCGCTTCTTCACATGTTCTATGCTGGTGCAAATGCATGTATCTACATTTACTCTAGTGAAAATGAACTCACGCTCCAGCTATGAAAAGAACCATAAACTACCCATTGAAAAAGAAAGGCCCAGATTCTGAAATGTGTGTGGTTAGATACACTTAATCCAGGACAATTCGGTAGAACATTAGAATAAACAGAATGTAATAAAACAGCAACTCAATTCATCTGTAATCACCCTCTGAAACAAAAGCTACCCACACACTCCCCAGAGCCTTCCCCCCGCACTCCCCTGGCTAATTAATTTAATAATACTATTTTTCAAACATAGTGTGATTGTTTGACTTGTTTAACACTGGCAGATAAACCACAAATGCACACACCCTGCCTGGAATCCTCATATTCGACTGCATTTATCACATTACAGACCCGACAGTATTGCACCCCTTTGAACTCTTATAAATCTCCATGCTAGCATGCTTGATTGAATGCTGCCAAATAGACCTCTTTTTTTTATCTAAAACTGAGATGAATTCTACGTGCTTGGCATCCATAAGCTCTACATGCAATTAATTTACTTTTATTAGAGATTGTAGTCCCTGGCTGTCTAAGACAAAACTAAATACTCACTGGCCGTAGAGCAAACAAACGGAGTTAATGCTGAGGGAAGAGCGCAGCGTGTTTCTCCTGTCATTGGGAGGAAAGGAAGGAAGGGGAGAGAGAGGAACAGAGAGGGATGCAGTGGAGGTAACGAGGGAATGCGAAGGAGCAAGCAAAAGAAAGGGTGCACATTCTCTCCTGATTACACATCCTTCATACTCTCTGGTATCACCTGATCTAAATCAAGACCCACCGTGTAACAGTAGATGTGTCATTAGTTGTTTACCGAGTGAGAACACAGCGTGTGCGTGTCAGCGTGCACATGTTGGCGGGAGCGCTCGTGTGCATGTGTGGCCAGAATCCCATTCTATCATCTGCTGCTGTGTCAATACACTGATGACCTCACAGCCACACACACACACACACACACACACTCACATATTTGACTCTCTCACCGGGCTGAACTGGAAAAGTGCTTACCAGGATTCTCTTGTGTCTGTAACCTCTTGAACCTCAGAGGCCTTGAGACCTGGAACTGATTTTCATTAGGATAAAAACTTACAGCAGCTACAATTTCAAGATTGGGATGTTTTAAAAATTGTCAGGGAAAAAATGATGGCGGTTTTCAGCCCGATCTTCTGAATGTGTTTTGGAAAGCTTGTTTGGAGGTGAATCTGGTTAGATTGTTGGAACATGCATCCACCCTTTGTCTTGGGACGGAGGAGGAGGCCGTGCCAGACACAGGTCAAATCAGATCAGCTGAGGTTCAGAACGGCCCAGTTTGGCCTACTTGATTCGGTCACACTGCATAAATCAATAGTAGTGAAGATTTGCCAGAGTTAGCCAATAAAAGCTCTTTTCATCTGTAGTCCATCACCATCTAATCCAAGTTGGCCTGGTATTACATACTACATAACATAATCACAGCCACCTCCACTCACTTCAGCTGGCCCACAGCAAAATTGTCTGGCCACACCACTACTGTAGTTAAACCAAGCCAAGCCTATTTCATAGTTTTGACCAAACTACAGTCTGACCTGCTTACCATCAGTCCTTTGCACTGTATGTGAAAGCTTTTGTCTGAGCTCTCAGCTGCACAGTGAATGTTGCATAACCTATAGGTTGACCTTTAGCCCAGTCCAATTCATCCCCATTCAACGTTACGAGGTAATCCTTCTCACCTAAACTAAGAGACCCCTTCCCAATTATCTTTGGCGCTTCTCAGCCGAGACCTCAGCTATCACATCAGAGTACTCCCAGTCATGACCCCACCTAGTCCATCTTCAGCCCTAGTTTGGCGTGGCCACCCATTAGACCCCATCTGTAGTGGCTCACCATGCTGGGGTGGTGGAGGTATGATTGTTTGAGATCAGGGGTGGGAGCAGGCGAGGCAGGCCAGGCTAGCCGCAGTCCTAAGGCCACTGTTGGATCAATAAACGCAGCGATCAAAGTCGCAATTAACCCGCTGCGCTAACACAAACAGCCGGGCCAGCAGAAACAAACAAAGCCTTCATGTCACCTAAAGCGTTTATTTTTGCAGATTTCCACCTCGGCCAGGGAGACCTCCAGCGCTTGTCAGCTTCTGTAAGCAGTGTTAGAAGAGAGGAATGCAGGGCCACAGGGATGGCTGGCTGCCTGGCTGTGCTGCTGTGCCAGGCCACAAGCTTATTGCTTGTGGTGGCATGTGGGTGAGACTCAGCCTATCTGTTGTGAGGAGGCATCACGCTTAGATGCCTTTCCCGTAGACATCAGGGAGGAAGGCAGCTTTCTGAGGTCGCAGGACAATCTCCATTCGTATACATCCACGCACCACATTACACATCTGCACAGTGTCTTCTTCAGATACACACATTAATCACGTTCATTTACAGAGAGACACTATTTACTCTATTTTTGCACTATTTACTGTTACACTCACTGTTCTAAATGTGTTTTTGGACAGAGCTGAATGCAGGAGGATGTGCAGAAGAAGGGGGAGCAGGAGGTTAACAGTGGGTGGGGTATCCAGAGAGATTAGACCTGGGGAGGGGGGGGGGGAGTCACTCTGTGGACCTTCTGTTCATCTGACCGGCCACTTAGGAAACACAGTGTCCCGTCTGGTGCAGGAACAGGAAGATTACATTTGGAGAAGTATCAGGTTTTTAAAAACAAAAGGATGTGTTTTCCGTTTGCTGCCGATCTCTCCACTGAGATTTTTCTGCTCCAGAGTTGCAAATGTTTTCACCCGGGATGCTGGGAGGGTGTTTCTAATTTCCTCTCCTCTATCTCTGGGTGATTTCCTGTGTGTCGCGGATTGCTTATTGTGTGTTTAAGTGTGTGTGGAAAAGAGCAGCCTAGCAAAGGAAAAAAAATGAGGGGAAAGATGTTGTCAGTAACGTACGTGCTTGAGTGTGCAACTTTATGTGCAGGTGTGTGTGTGTGTGTGTGCGCGTGCTTCACGTGTTGTGGGGTCGCTCCACAGAGAGGTGATCTTGGCCTACAGGGTTTGTGCCGTGCTGACGGCTGTGCAGAGCCGGAGCCTCCAAGTTCTCTTCCCTGCAGTGATATGAAAACAATGAGGCTAACAGCGGATCTGACCACAGCACCACAGGACAAATGTCAAACACGTATTTCCCTTCCAAGTTAAATGGCTATGACAGAGACTGTGTTGAGCCCTTTCAGAATAATGTAGCGAGACAGCTGTGTTGCTGAAAATATTTTTTAAGTAGAGGAGGCACCGGACATTATATCTTCTTCATATAATACAGCGAAAATGTCGATCTAGGTTTATAGGCTCAGTTAGACAGGTTGATCTTAAAGTGATAGCAAATTAAATTAATTCATTCATTCAAATAAAATAAAATAAAATACAATCTGTAGTTTAAAAGAAAAACTTTATATAGGAGAAAATGGTTCATATAGAACAAGCTCAGACTCATCTATTTATACAGTGGAGCACTTAAAGACATTTTTAAAACCCTCTCCACTGTTTTAATCTCTGAGAGTATATTACTCTTCAGTCATAGTAGCTTAATCTTTTTATCTTTCCTGCAATCTGTTATTTCAATTCTAAGACATTAACTGTGTCTCTAAGAACGACTGTCTTAGAATAATGTAGCATCAGCTAAAGTTGCTCTTCAGAGCAGACAGGCTGTCCTCCATCTAACTCACTGTTCTGTCATTTACTGGCGAGGCACGACAGATCCTAAGAGCCTCCTGTGGTTATATAGGCCATTTCCACATGGCCCCAACCCTTTAAAGTCTGAGTGTGTTTGGCCCTCAGCTTCCTCTCTATTAGAACCTGCTCTGCTGGAACCAGATAAACCATCTTCACAAAGACTCAAGGGAGAAATGCTACACAAGACAGATCATACACTCCCAATGTTGCTCAGAGGAGGAGGAAGTAGGGGACGCTTTTTGGTGGTATTAAGACTGAAAGATTTGAAACAGGGTCCACACATGTGGCTGGATTCTGAGCGCTATCTGATGGAGCGGGGAAGTGATCAGGAATAAAACTGAGCAGAACTTGCCACAAAAAATGGAACGATCCCATATTTAGAACTCTGTGATGTGACGCCAGGCAGGGATGAGAAGGAAGAAACAGACAAAGAAAAGAAATGTGTCTTTAGGCATCTTACCATTTAATCAAAGTACTTTCCAAATGGATATGTTTCAGTTTTTTTAATATCTCAGCCTTTTTTGTTCGTCTGTCTCTTTTCTAGTAGTATTTATTTACTCCTGACAGCATATGCTGGCTTCCTGATCCAGAATCCAGATTGAATTAGAGCCTGAGTGATTGTAGATCAAAGTGTAAGAAGATCCTTGTTCATTTAGAGGCCTAAGAGGAAGGGATCAAGGCCTAAGACTCAGGATAAGCAATGGTCACCTACTAAATAACCAGGCTGTCACTCAAAAACCACTGGCATACTCACTCTTTGGAGCCGTGGGGCATTTTCATGAATTGTGAGTTTGTCAGTGTTCATACTGAGATATATACAACTGAGGATGCTACATGATACACAGATTCCTATATTATTTCCAGCTAGTGTCTGTCCCCTGATGGCTGTGTGCTGTCACATCTCTCGCTCTCATCTCTGAGTGAGCTGCCAGATGCAGACATTTTCTCTGTACTTACCAGGAATGTACTGATGAAAGGCAGGAATGAGTAAAACGCATCTTTATAACTACAAACACACACACACAGTCTTTGTCTCTGATTCTGTGCCAAACAGCAGTATCCTCGCTACTCTATATAAATCACATTGGGAGTCTCCCATCATTCCAGCTTTTGGAAGCCTTCTGTGGTGACTTCACTCTCAGGGCAAACATAACAGGAGGAGGAGAAGGGAGCAGCCAGCTTGTTGTTCTGAACGAACTCTACGCCCAGCAGTAGTGCAGTTCATTGCTGTTGCAGGTGCCATCCTTCAGAGGAAGTGGTGAGCACAGCGCCAAGTCTCAGCAAAGATATTAAAAAGAGAGGGGGGGCTCTCTCAGAGCAACACATGTTTGAAAGAAAAAGATGTGGGATGTTAATTCAGGTGTTTTGGCGTGAAGCCACAAGCTCTTTTATTTATTTATTTTTTTAAAAACAAAAAAAAAACTAAAAAATCAAAATTTGAATGACCAATGACTGCGGTTGCGATACGATCTGTGTTTCTGTGTGTGTTTGTGTGCAAGCACACATATGATGTATGTGTGTGTCTGTGCTTTTGTAAATGTGTAAGTATGTAATTTGAGCATGTTTTCACAGTTAAGGCCCGGCACGTGCAGCCTCATAAGGAGCCCACTCCTTTTTTTAGCGGAGATTTCCTGGTTGAAATTGGAAATCTTTTCGTCTGTTTTTGAAGTATATTAATAGAGTGAGCACAGACGCAAACTCAAATGGTCCCTCAATGTTTTTTCCTGAATGAATCTGTCATTAGGGCAGTGGGTGACTAAAGTGCAGTCCCAGGCCACTGATAGTTTACTCCATTTGTTATGTTTAATGATTTAGTTCCACTTTGACAGGACATGATGTCATTGGACAAAAGGAGTGAAGAATCATGACTCTTTGACTCCTCTTTTCCCCACTGAACCTTCAATAATGACCTATATACCACAACATTAGGCTTCAACTTTAATCTAAATCTTTATTATAATCCTGAGTCCCTCTCCTAATGTGGTCTAGCTCCAGATACCTCTCATAATCAGAAATGAATGTTTAACCCACAAGATTGTTAAAGTGAAGGTCACACGTCCGCACTCAAAAGTGCTGCACAACCCACTGCTGCATTTATTTATTCTTTTTTGTACCTGAGTCATTTCCAAAGGCCATTCAACTGTCTTTTTTTTTGCTACAGTTTTATTCCACATTACCCTGAACCCCACAGAGGGTAAAGTTGTGTAACAGATATTCCACACTGCAATTATACCTCTGGCTTTCAGATATTATTTGTGCCCATTTCTATTTTTAAATTCATTTCAGAATTTTCCTTTCACTGCACTTGGAAAAGCTTCCTTTCCACGGGTATACCCTGACAGAAAATACACTTAATTGAGTTCACTGAGCCTCGTGAGTGGCTTGTAAGTACAGTGACACGCTGCGAATGTGGCCCTTTGCCTCCCAAGCATGTGACGGAACAAACGTTTAGTTTTAGGTCACACTGGCATACCTGTCAGTTTCCTGTCCTGTCACAGGACGTTGTGCATGCTTTCTCTCTTGCCCACAAACACACGAGCCTGGCGTGCCCATCACAGCAGCCCACAGTAGGGGGACATTGTCACATGGGCTAACTGCTTCCAGCGCTGTGTTTATTGGCCTGTTACGGAGCTGTTAAACACAATTGTGTGGAATACCAAACACGACCCTGCTCAACCTCAAGTGAACTTTTACACCTGAAGTTGTGACATGAAACACACACACTCTCGCTTTTTTGCTTTGACCTGTTAGTACAGAGAACCTTTTTTTTTTCTTTTCTGTCTACGCAACCCTTCCATAACGTTGAACACAAACACTGGATTCCCCCCTGCTCCCACCAGCTCTCCTCTGCTTTTCCCTCCGTTCACCCCTCCTTTTTTTGGGTTTTGGGGGGGGGGGAGGGGGGGGGGGGGGGGGGGGGGGGGGGGGGGGGGGGGGGGGGGGGGGGGGGGGGGGGGGGGGGG
>JBAJHX010000036.1:22200161-22225087 GCA_037176925.1 Amniataba percoides
CAGAAGTGGGTTCTTCCGACCTGGTTCCCCCCGGCTCCCACCAGCCCTCCTCTTTTTTTCCCTCCTTTCACCCCTCCTTTTTTTGGGTTTCCTCCCCCCCCCCCCCCCCCCTTTGCTGCTCCGGTCACATCTCTACACAGACTTTCCACCCTTAATCAATGCACGGTCATGGTGAGAGACCTGGACACCAACAGCGAAGGCTCAGCAGAGACAGAGACAAAAGGACAGATGCATGTGTAGGATGCTGGAGGGACGGAGGGATATGCTGTTGGTCAGGGAGGAGAGCTGTCAGTGGGTTTGGCAGCGGTCAAAGCAGTGATGCAGACGGGACATTCTGACCTCATACTGTTTCTCTCTTTGGATTTGTCAGCGCTGCTCAGCAGTGCCAACGCTCCCTTCCTTGCCTTTTGTTAGCCCTGTCGTCTTTGTTTGGATACTGCACGTCTGTCTCCTTGTGTTTGTGTGTGTGTGAGTCACAGCTCAAACATGAGACCACAGAAGGGGAGTCTTGGAGAGGTCTGTGAGGTTAACCAGAGTGACCCGCTGTCAGCGGCAACCCAGAGAACAGGGTGGAGGATAGCCAGTGGGTTCTCAGGGGGTTCTGAGTTCATGTTCCTTGAAGGGTGACACAAGCGGCAGAACCAAAGGATGAGTATTTATAATTGTTCGCCAATATGTTAGACCAGTTTGAGCACCTCATTTCATATCAAGGTTTGATACACGGCCTTTAGGCATTGTGTCAGTGAACATGAATTTAGTCCTGTGCCAGTCATATTCAATATTCCTGTTTCTGAGTCTCATGCAGCGTTCACAGATGACCAGCTTCCCATCGCCCTCATGATTAAAAAGTAATATATATTACATATGACATTATTACTGTGCCAAAGGGAAATGAATTCTTGCACACCAGGATGAGGTGTGTAGTCTCACTATGTCTTTGGCCCCCTGTGTTCCCGTCTGTTTTTCTGTGAGTTATGTCATCCACTCACAAAACCTTATACCATGGATTGTGGTACGAGGCATTTGAGTTTTTCTCATCAGGATTTCTCAACATTGAAAGGCATTTTAAAACATTTTCGCCATTTTCTCATGAACTGTTGTACTTTCTTAAAAAAAAAAATCTGGCACATTTATTCTATGATTGTCTATCACAGTGTGTATTTTGCCTCAGATCCAGATGCAGATTAAACATTCCTAAACATTTTCTATTATTAAAATAACAAATGTAGGCGATTGTGCAGCCTTGGCAGAGGCAGACCCTCTCGGAGTGCTTTCTACTTCTCATTATATTTTGATCTTACTTGTTTACCATATTTGTCTTGGATACAACTTTGAGCCAGTAATCGTGTTGCCTCCTGGAGTAGGTATGGATTACAGTAAGTAGTTTGTTCATGCACTCTCTGGCCCCACGGACTTCAGCACGATTTAATCCAGACCCCAGCAAGATATCTGACCAATGTTACAGTTGTTCGTCTATTTAGTACAGCATTATTTCCCTCGTCTTTCTGTGCCATCATCCTCCTTCTAGCAGCTGTATGATTGGAAGTCAGATTTTCATTCATGGCAGTGGTCCTCGTTGCATTAATACTCAGTCTGGTATTGTTCTTATCTACCCCGCTGAACTGCTTGACCCAAGAGAAAAGCAAATGTTGCTTTATTCGCAGCCCTCAGATGCGCTCATGCACTGTTGCCATTGTGAATTACAACATGTTTGTTTCTGTGTTTTTTATGGCTTTTATTAGCTGTCACTAAAAGGATGGGGGGAATGGGAGAAAAAAGCCGGCTAAAGATTAGTTTTGTATCACCCAGATTTAGGACTGACAGGCCATTTTCTTTTCCATTACATACTTAGGCCCTTTGAAGCATTTTGAACTCTTTTGCTAAAGTGTAAACATCTAGGAAACAGCCGTCACTGTGCCCAGCGAATGCCATTCAATTGTTCAACTTTTTCCTCTGTTGTCATCTGTGAGATGTTATCTGATTATTGTTAGTATTTCACTGTGTGATGTGGCAAGTCTGTAGCTACCATACACTTGACATCATCTTTGGTTCTGTGTTGCCATGGGGAACAACAGCAAAGCATTATAAAGTCATAAGCAAACACCATTAAGGTTCATTTAATTATATTTTATTGTACACTCTCATACCAGTGATTATGGTGGTCACTTGCACAGTAGTTTATCTGCCCTGCTGTAGTGCTAGAAAGATTTCTGGATCCATCCTTTTATGGCCTAACCAACTCGTCTCCTTTGCAAAAAAATAAATAAAAAATTGGCTGACCTAAAGTATGTCACACAATTAGCTCACCCTTTCCGAACAGTTATTAAGAAAATCTACTTAGTATTTAATTTGACAAAAAATACCCCACAGTGGCTAATAAAAATGTAATATAAAATTAAATGTCTGGTGAAATTAAGTCGTACATCTGTGCCTTCTCAAACGAAGACAGGAATGTTTCCTTCAGTGTTTAACCAGGGTGAACGTTCATCAGTGAGCATTTATTTTAGTGTTTGATATTTTCCAGTGATTATGTAGAAAAGTTTGATATATGGTGACAGATTTAGTCAACCATCAGACACAGTATGGGAACTAAAATAATTGAGCTAACTGTAGTTGGCCATTTACAGTTGGTCTGTGCGTATGTAGGACAGCTACGCTCTGAAATGACCCATTTGAAACAAATGTTGAAGTATTAGATTACTTTCTATTTGTTATGGTTGAACTTAGCATGTATCTTTATCTCTGACTGTAATAGGGTTAAGCTTACAAATATATACAGAGATATACATCGGCATGCGTACCTTTCACCTACATTTGATTTTGTCTCTGCATTAAATTAGTCCTAAAATGATTAGTCAATCAATCAAATGACAGATGATAGTGCCTTGATTATTTTAGTTGCATTTTAAACAAAGTTACCAAACTTTTGCTCAGTACACCTTTTTAAAGGGAATTTATTTGATTGTTTTTCTCTGTTTCATGTTCATGTTATTTGATTACTTTTTTAATGGACATTGGGACAATCTATAGCCAAAGTAATATTAAGGCATTTCTGAAAATATTTTTATTGTTTTTAACACACATTATACAACACAATACTTGATATTACAGTGTGGGTAGATGAAGCTGTGTTAAAAATACTGCTGTTGACTGCTGTTGACTGCTGAGTGTTCCTTACGATGACCTTATGTTCTTCAGACTGACTCACCCATTCATTGAGTATCAGCCAGTACCATTAAAATAATATATTTGGATGGTTTGGGAAAAGCCCACGCAAGAAGAATAAGTAATGTGTAATAATGTGAAATAATGTGTGTGACTAAACCAAGATGTCCAGCAGGAGAGCATTAGCCTCAGGCGGTGAGCTCAAGGTGCAGAGCAGAGTCACAGTGTTAAACCCAGCGATTTCCGTGTGTTTGCCTGCTTTACAGCTTAACCCTGCTAAGATCTGCAGCAGACCAGACAGTGTCAATGGATTTTCTTCCTGCGTGCCGGCTCTTAAAAAGACCAGAGCCTTATGTGTCAGTGTGCAAAAGTGTTCCGATTTCAAACCCCCCTTTGAAGCGTAATCAAAAGAGGAAGCAGCGTGAGATAAATGTGTAACCATATCTCTCCCTCTTTCCCTTTCTCTTTCTCTCCTTTTCTCTGTCTCGCTCTTTCTCTCTCTCTCTATGTCATTTTCTCTTTTTTTGCTATTCTCTCCCTTTCCTGCACGAACTGGCCTCTATACACGGGCCTCTAAGACACATTTCAGTAGGTGTGTGCATTGTTAGCAGAAGGCCATGCAAGTGTAAATGCAGATTTCAGTGAAGGATGTGTGTCTGTGTGTGTGTACTGCACACTGTACTCTCAGTATTCCTTGCAGGCTGTTAAACCAAGCAGCTCTCACACAGAGCATCTGGCAGCACCTGCTGTTTGCCCCCTGGACTCTGTACTCCTCTCCTTTCTGTTAACTGGCCTTTTAAATCAGTGCAGGCCTGGTCTGATGGAAAGAGACACTGCTCATACACTCACTGGCTACTGGTTACTGACCTAATGGCTTGTAAATTTTGCTTTTTTGCTGATCCGAAATATGTGTGACATAATACAGCTGGAATGCGTCTCAAAAACGACTTCAAAAATAATTTCAGTTCAAGATTTAAGTCCCAGAAACTATAAAAAGTATTCTGTTTCCTAGATATGGAATTTCACACTCGTTTTAAATGCGTACTCAAAGTCTCACATTCTGCTTTTAAGAGTTTCTTGAAGGAAAGTCCTGCTTTCCAAAGCAGGACTAAATCATATATGCATAATGTCAGAGCATATAGATATGATGGCCTGATAGTATGATAAAACATTAAAGTTTACTTTATCAGTGGGTGCTCAGATGACTTGAGTAGATTAACATGATTTCATGGTTTTTTTTTCTTTCTCTCCTCTCCAGTTGGAGCTGCAGTCTTGCTGTGTGTTCCTGCCCAACGACAGCCTCCCCTCCCCGAGCACCATCATCTGCGGTGACATTCCCGGCACCGTCCGTAGCTGGTACCACAACCAGGCCTCCATGCCTGGGACTCTGGTGGTCTGCCTGCCTCAGATGAGCGTCCTCAGTGCTGGCCACAAGTACATGGAGCCACTGCAGGAGCTCCCCTTTGTGGTCTCCAGGCCCATCTTGGAGGAAGGTAGGTTTTTCACACTGTATCTAATTTGATTTCAACTTTAATTGGATAGATTAAAATCCTGGGAAAAGAACACACACCTAGATTCACAGTGAGAACACCAAGTGACCCCATGTCAAAAAGATTGATCTGAAAGTTTAAGTGAGAAAACAAAATTACACTTTGGAAAACAATAATTTCGATTGGTTCATAGGTTAAAATGGGAGTCTTGGAAAATGAATTTCAGTGGGTGGATACTCCACTTTTATTACAAATGAATTTGCTTTTATTAATAATTAAAATGAATGCTTTCATAATAGTAATGGGCTACATAGTGTGAATTCATCATCATTATAGTCTTTTCAACACTGAGCAAACCTTTGACCCACTACTACTCATTTACCATGACAAAAGACAAACAAACTTAAGTAGAGCGACTTTGAGAGATAGATCTTGCACATGTGGTGTGCACACCTGGTAGAGTTGACATAAGCAACACTCAGACGGGTGAGCAATGTTTTCTCTATAGAAGCAGAAAGAAAGGGGGCCACCCTCCTTTTTTTTCGTCTTCTTCTCTCAACTCTTCAATGACATCAGCATTGGGCATACAGATTTCAAAAAATGGAGGAGAAAGAAAAACGACAGCAAAAACAGTGACATCAGCAGCCTTGTCAATGTTGCCGTTAAAATTAACAACCCGTGGTTTTAGTAATTCATTCCTACGCTTTGAAAAGCTCTTCATCTCTCATTTTCAATGCGCTGGATCAAAGCGTCCTGCCTGCGGTGCATGGGAAATGTGCTCTTCATGGCCCTGTGCTAGCGAACAAGATCCCCTTCTCTGCAGGATGCTTCTACCGAGGCTGGCAAATGAGCACGTCCGAGCTCTCCCAGTGTGGCACGTTGTCTCTGAGCCACACATTTAGAAAAGACTCTCATTTCACAGCGTGTTTTGATGGGATCCTCTGCCTGCTTATTGGGCGTCGAATGTTATTTTTGAGACGGGATACTACTGCTTGTTTCTTGTTTTCCATGAAGCTTTCACATCCCATGTACAGTAACTGGCTTTAACTCTAAAGGGAAGTGGAAGTGAAATTATCTAGTTGTCAGTGTTATTGATAATAAGCATTGATGACTTATCCTTGTTTGTTTTAATCCATCCCGCTTTTTGTTCTTTTTCCAAATCTCTTTTGCATTTTTTCCATCTCTCTTTGTCTTGCTCTAAATTTCAAAACTGCTTGGCTTGTGCTCTTTGTTCTCCTTTATTATGACATCTGTCTCATCCTCCCCCCTCTCTCTGCTGCTGTTTCATCTCGTTCCCACATTTTTAAGTGTCCTTCTTTTCTCTTCTCAATGTGTACGACCAGGTGATGCCTTCCCGTGGACAATAAGCCTGAGTCAGTTCAGCGTCTACACGTTGCTGGGACAGCAGCGGAGCCTGAGCCTGCTGGAGCCAATGGGCTGTACCTCCACGCTGGCCGTCACATCTCATAAGCTGCAGAGCTGTTCTGAAGGAAGACACTCCTTTGTAGTCTGCCTCCACGTTGATCTGCAGCCCATCCACGTCAAGTGCTCCAACCCTCAGGTCAGTCAGGCGGTCCCGAATCTCACAAAGTAGTCATCAGATTTACATGTATATTTATACAAATCATCCTCTTGTAAACTTTCCTGAAATCCGAACACACGAACCCTGGCAGGAATATTGCGCCTCTGCGTGATTTTCTGATATAGATTGACTCCAATAAACAAACTGCCTCATCTTTTTACCTAGTATAATTTTCATAAAAATGGAAGTGTAAACAAGAGAGTGTTGCCTTGTTTGTTTTGGTCAAACATTGTGAGGTCTGAGTGAAGGAGAGCGGGGAACTGCAGGACTCATCATCATTGTTTTACAGTGTGTTATTATGTTTTAGTGAGAGCATGATGAATATGGACAGATTGGAAACGGAACATGTTTGTCTCTCTGTTAGGTCTCTGCGTTGTTTTTCATTGCGCCGTTGCAGCGCTATAATCACATCTACATGTACCATTACACATGTTTTGTTTTTTCACAATTGAATTAGCTGTATTGAATTAAGCTCCTCTGTAAACACTTAATTGGGGCGACCTTTTGAGTGGTCACACTGTTAAATGTCTCCGACCACAGTGATGAGCCATGGTGATATTGAGGGGAATTGGTACCAGAAACAAATGAAAGGCCTTAATCTGTTAGTGGTGAAAACTTTCCCAGAGATGAGGAGAGCTGGTTCGTTTATTGAGGGAAAGTTTCTTTTCTTTCTTCTTCTCTGTTCTCCCTTTCAAATGGAGTGCCTGTGTCTGGCGAAGCTGGGAAGGCTTATTGCGATTATATGATGAGTCATTATTAGTTTTTGGGTCCAATGAAAACTTCTCCTCTTCTTTTCTTCTCTTTCATCGCAAACCCTCTGCTCTCATTTCCCATCTGTTCACCTCCTCTGTCTTTCTTTCCCTCTACTGTGTAAATTTCTGACTCGAGGGGGGGTTATAAGCTAATATTGTACCATTTCAAGTCATGCAGCTCTTTAAGAACTGCTGCCAGAGCGACCACACCCTCCCCAGAACAAAAGAGACCTCACACTACTTTCTCCTCTTTCTAATTAGCGTCACCATTTGCGGGAATGTATATGGAGATGTCAGAGCGCTGCACGGTTGCTGCACAATAAGTACCACCAACACGCTTAGATGAGGACACTGTGATGGATATTTGGGACAACAAGTTTGGGTGGTGAAGTTACATCTAGCATTGGAAAAGTCCATTGTTAGAACACACATTTTGAGACATTAATACTTAAAAGGGTTTGGCCTCTTAACTTCTCTTGGCATCTAAACTGCATTTTTGTGACATTAAATCAGATTTTCCATAATATGAGACGGATTACTTCATGGCACAAACAATAGTATTTTTAGAAACTGGGGTGAAACGGTCGAGCCTTCAAACTTTCTTTCATATTTTGAACTGTATTTTGGAAGGTTGCAGTTTGCATGGAATATGTGGTTTAATGTGTAAAACATAAACAACTCATTTGTGTGATTTTGTCAATGATAGATTAAATTGACCATACATGTTACTAGGTACATTTCAGAATACAAGAATAAATTATTGATGAAATATTGGGATGCAACTGCATCTGAGAAAAATTATGATGTAAACTCTATGAAAGGGTGAGAAAAAGATTAAGTCTAAGAGTAAAATAAAGAAGGCTGTAGTAAAAGCTGCTGTAAAAGAAAGCATGCTATGCAGCTATGTACACTGAAACAGGACACAATGAACAATCAGCCCTGATGCACGTCCAACATATGTTGATATCATTTCAATGCAGAACACCAAAGGTGAATTGTCACCTCCTGGAACAGAGCAAGAAAAACATACAAACACACACACATGCTTGTGCCTTTGTTTGGTTTTTGTTTATGTTCAGTCAAACCCATCATGCTTGGCAGTAACTGTAACAGTATCATTACCCTGTTCCTTTTGTACTTAAGTAATATAATTGTACTTGAGTTATAAATTATGATTATTGGAATCATGATCCCACTGAACTTGTATATGTGTGCTTGGAGGGCAGAGCTCGCTGTGCGTAGTGTGTCTGGCCTCCTATCTGAGTGTGTGTCTGCGTGAGTGTGATTCATGTGGGTGTCAGAAGCATGTGGTTAGTAGATGCACTTTTACCTTAACAGGACCACCTTAAAATGAGCAGACACACACATACACATCACTACGCTTTGACCTTTGACACATTACTTTACAGCACACACACACACAGGTGCATTCACATACATACGTATCCACAAACACACTCTTAACAACCACATATACTCGAGTGTGTCACTTTTGTAAAGTTCCTGCATAAACTGTGCTTAGATAAAGGCACACAAACACTCACCATCTGCACGCTCTCCGCTCCGTCTTTCATCTGTGTGTTTTTATGAATGACTGTGGAAGCCTCTGTTCAGTCTCCAGTTTGTACTACTGCAGCCTAACAGACCTCCTGATCTGCAGATGACAGGTCTTTGGAGGACCCAGCCCTCCAAATGTTCTGCTCACTTCTCCAACTCAAGAAATGTGGCATATGTATTGTGAGCTCATGTAAGCAAGTGTGTGTGTGTGTGCGTGTTTGTGAGTGTGTGTGTGGCCCAACCTGCCCACTCGCCTGACAGCAGTAGCTGAGCTGAACCAACTGACCCTGCTTTTCACTAATCACGGATATCGTGAGCAGGAAGTAGATAGAGGATGGAGTTAATGACAGAATGGAAGATACGTGATGAAGAAAAGGAGGCTGGAGTGTAGTAATGACGAACAGAAGGACAGAATGAATTATGAAGACAAATGATGGGAGGGTGTATAACAGGCATGAGGTAACAGACAAATGTGCTAAAAAAAATATGAACACCATATTCTGGTAAAACAGAGGTCAGGCAACCACCCTCCGCCTCGGACTCGCTTCCCTTTTCGCCTTTACTCTGCATTCTTCACTCTCTTCCTCCACATCTGCTGCTGAGTGCAGTAGGCCTTGTTGTGCTTGGTTGGACTTCCAAGCCCCAGAGTCTCAGAGAAGAGAGCGCGGAGCCGTACCTCTGCTGTCGGCAGTGCAGTTTGGTTGGGTATGGCAGACAGCTGTTGGCCCTGTCCCTGGACGGCTGCTGGATCGGCGTTAGCAGCTCTTCCTGGACATGTTTGAAATGGCCCAGCTGTAATGTATTGTGCTGCTTTTCATTTGATTTATGCTTATTTATGGAAGGCCTCTCTGTAATGTGTGCGCTAACAGGCGTGCATGTGTGTGAGTGAGCAATCGTGGGTAAAAATGTTTGGAGTAGAGAGAGCTACTCATGTGTCTGTGCACCTTTACTTTTGAGGGACCCTCAGTGGTTGTGGGGGGGGCGGAGGGGTGGTTAGTTGGCTGCAGAAGCGAAGCATTTGAAATCCAGAAATTAGCTCACTGTGAAAGAGCGCCGCTTTCCTCCCTTTCTTTCCCTCTTTCTCTTCTCTAAAGAACACTGAGTGAATGCATGAATAACTGAAAGCATCACATCACATTCCCCTGCCTTCCCCTCATGTTTTCCACTCTTGTTTTTGGCCTTGTTGTTGTTTAAAGCTAAGGCCTCTTTTCATGTGAACACATGATAAATAGTTGAGAACACTTGACGCCGAGCCTTCAGTTTTTCCTAAGCGTGGTGAGTTTTTCAGGGGAAATTGATGACACAACTCAACTTTCCTCTGTGGGTGTTTCGTTGGGATTTTTGTTGTTATGGATAACAAATTTGTACAGTGAAGCACATGTATGAGCATGCGGTGCTTTTCAAATGATCAGCCGTCGAGCAGAAACGTGAACACATAGGCTTTACATCACATTGGTGAAATAAGGCCCTTCTGAATGACAAGTACAAAGTCTATAACAGTCCAAAGTTGGAGAGTGAAAGAAATGGGAATGGATAGTGGTCCATTTCTGGTTAATATTTCCTTCTCCCTCAACTTTAACTAGGTTTAGTGTCACATAACTACAAAGCTGCCAAGCCAAATCATGGAAATGGCCTCAGAAGTCAGAACTACATGAGAACTCCCTAGTGCAGCTGTTTGAGTCAGACCTTGGCAAAATTACATTTGAATCTGGTTTCAAATATTAAGAGTACTTGTGGTGTGTTAGGTTTATCTTTTAAGGCACTGAGTTGGCACAGTCGACGACGTGTTTTGAAACTGTATTCATGTATGGACTACATTAGATTACATGTGATCCACATCACTACGTTTAAAATAAAAATCTAAAAGTTCTGTTTTTCTCTTCGTCCCTGCTTCTGCCTCTCTCCAGGTCCAGCTATTGTACGAGCTCCTCCTCAGCTGGACCTCTACGTGGGCTCGCCTCCAGAAGCATGGCATCTTACGTCAGACCTCCAGCGTCCCAGAACCCCCTGCTGGTGCTGCTCCGTCCTCCCCAGTGCGCAGCAGCGCCGGCACCGCCCTACCAGACACCAGCACCTGCAGCCCCTCTGCAGATTTTGGATCCCCCACTGAGGTTTGTTTTTCTCACCCAGCTACATGTTCGATTTTGTCAGTTCAGTGTTTTTGTGAATTATGAGAATCATGACTCTACACTTCTGACTTGAGGTTTTCCACATGAACAAGCCCCCACACATAATCGGGAAAAACCTTGTCACTGCCACCAATGCATCATGGAACATTACTTAATTTCATTTCCAATGAAATGGTTGATTATTACTTTATCTTTGTGTTATTGCTTCTGCCATATTACACAGCACATTATTAACCACGTTTGGAACTTTTTGGTTATTCAGTCAGTGTGTTTTTCTGGCATGCCTCCTTTCTTGTTGTGCTACTCGATACATAAGACGCCTAATGATGAAACCCTGCCAACACCCAACCATCATTTTTTTTTCTCCCACAATCTAAGGTGCTGTGAGTCATGCAGTAACATGCTCTTTAAGCCTTTGTTGTATATATAATGCTGCAGATTTATTATTTTAAGAGCAAATATTGTTTTTTTTATTTTTTATTGTTATGAGTAGTTGAGTCAGAGCTAACACGTGCAGTTTGTCTTAAAAGTCTTGTTTTGTTTGGGAAGGGTTTTCAAAGCTGGAAAAATCTCATCAATGCTTATGTTTCTTACATTATTATTTCTTACCCCGAGCAGACACTCCAGATAGGCCGCGAGCTCTGTTTGATCCGTGTAAGCTGGGGCTTGATTGAATATAAACCATGCCTCTTAATTTGGGGAAAACAATAACCTGTATTTACATTTTTTGCTCAGATAAAGTATCAAACCCACAGAATGAAGTATGAAGTGCAGCGGTGCGTGCAGGCATGTGCAAATTTGATGGAAAAATTACAGTCAGTTATAAAGGGGCACCAACAAAGGTTGAGTGTTATTTTTGCTTTCATAGGTGATACTTATTCTTACCCTAGATAACATGGCTGGGGTTTGTTCTCCTGTCTAGTACAGTAGCAGCAACAATGACAGGCTGGGGGTCCATAGTCTTGGGGCCTAAGTCCTTGAATAATACATATGTGTGTGTGTTTGTGTGAAGTTGGAACATAGCATAAAAATGATGGCGTTGATGAGTGTATATGTTGTTAAGCAGTGGCAACTAGTCTGGGATTAAATGCTCTTTGACCAACAGGGTCCTGTCAGCAATGCGGGCCCCCTGGGATCACAGCACAACCATCGAACCGCCCTGAGAGGCAAAAAAAAAGTGTGTCCATGTGCGTACATATACGGGGGGAAAAAAAGTGTTTCATATGTCGATGTGCATCTGAGTCCGTATTTGTTTCCGTGCAATCAACATGTGTGTTCTTGCGTCATTTGTAGACCTACAGAAGTGGCAGCAGTTTAGTATGGCAGCGGAGGCCCTGTGGTATAGTACGTCTATAACAAGGCCACAGAGGCCCCTGACAGCCCACTTGTCACTGTTTACCTAAGTACAAACACTGGTAGAAGTGTTTAGTCCTCGGGGAGGCTGGGTGATTGAGCAAGAATGTAGGAGCTGTTTTGATAAGTCTCAGCAGTAGTGGCAGCAGTCGCTCTGCAACAAACCCCCCTTACCACCCTCCCGCTCCAGCTACACCCACAGAAAACTGACAAAAACCTCCACCACACAACCCAACCAACCTCCACTCTCAGACACAAATTTATTTTTTTTTACATGTTTCGCTGGTGTTTACACATTGATTCTTAAGTCTTGTGTTTTTAATGTCCCTCTAGTCATCTTACCTTTACTTTCTCTTTTTCTTTCCTGTCGATGTGACCAGAGCCTAAGGCGAGTTCTTTCCTAACCTGAATAAAGCCAGCAGCTGTAACCCAAAACACAAAGATTCATCCAAAAGCCAACAGCATTCAGAAATAGAAATTATAACGTCTCACCCTGACATTTCACTTCTATACATTATTAGGAACTGATGTCAGAAAGTAATGCGATCAGTTCTGTCACCTTCTGGTTTTTGTTTTTCCCCCCATCTCTGTCATGATTTAACTTCCTATTCTGTCTTTTCTCCATCCATATTTTTTTCTCTTTCCCATGTCACCCTCTGCCTCTCTTGTCTCTGTCATTTCCTTTTTACTGTTTTCAGTAAACCCGTCCTTTGTACCCTCCCCACCCTTCTCCATCTTCCCACCTGTCCCTAAACCATTCTCTCTTCTACTTTTCATTCATAATCTACATTTTCCTCCATCTTTCTTTGACACTTCCCAGCCTGCTGTTGTCTTCCAATGTTTGGGTCTCTCTGATGAGCAAAGACAAACTGTTCAAAGAAAATAAACCCGGATCCTCAGCCCGTTTACAGCGCAGAGGCCCAAGAATTAAACTGTATACTTTACAACTTGGCTTTTGGAGGTGTGGGAAAATAGCTGCCTCTTGAATGTGTGTATGGATCTGTGTGTGTGGTGTGTTTGGGGCCCCAATCTGGCAGCACAGGACGTGGCAGAGCCCACCTCTGCCGGCACCACCACCACATGTGTTCAAGGCCTCACCTTGATAAGCAGAGGAGGGGGGATTTTTCCTGCACTGATAAGAACAAAAGCTTTTTGAAACATGACTGGAAATTTGGGAAATTACTGTTCCTTACTTTTGTTGAACTTTTTTTCCCCTCATATACTTTAAAAAAGAAAATAATGCATGTTTTGTTGTTGAATTTCATGTAATAACTTTTCTCAAAAAATGAAAATTACAGTTTTTGAAATTGAAATTGAATTGAAATTACACATCTTTTGATAATTTCCTTGATTAAATTTGGATTTTGAATTGTCTCAAATTCCACGTATGCATTGAAACATCTTGAAAGTCTAGTTTTTCAACAAAATTAAAATATCCTGGACTTTGTGTGTGACATTGAAAATCATGTACACCTTTTGGGGCTCATTTATTATCACTTAATTGAGGTCACTGGCCAGCTGGTCAGCTGGCAAGATTACTCAACTGAATGTCCAAAAAATTGTTTTTAAAAAGATTATGTGGCTCCAAAAAATTCCCAGGATGTCAGTTTCTTTTTCTTCTGACCCTGGCAAAGTCAGCTTGTGAGAGAGTTTTTAAGTGACAGCAGCGGTTCTGGCTGGGAAGCAGGAGAAGTCGGGTGTCCGATGCTCCAGCGTAACCACGCTACAGTACACAGTGGTCTGAGCTTCCCACAGCGCCAGCGGCTGGCTCCTGTTTCCACACATGACATTACAGAGCTTAATCCTACCGACTGGCCAGAACTGTAAACTAAACAGTCCTAACCACACACACACAGACACACACGTACGCACACACAGCGCTGTGTTTTGACTCCAGCTCAACAATAATTAGTCCCCAAATGGCAGTTGACACTAGAATATCTCTCATTGAGACTGACTGAACACCATTACTACTGGGCTCATATTACTCACTGCCAGTCACTGTTATTATACACACAAGACACACGGGCACACACTCACACCTTGACTGTTTGGTGCCATGGAAACTGACACATACTGACACTGCTAGACACTTAATTGAAATAAATGCCAGTTGTCAAGTTATTTAGTGTTATTTTTATGGTGTTGTGGATCATATTTACAGTATTTTGAGTTAATTATTTTTTAGCACTATGATGGTGTAACTATACTTCCCCTGCCTGTAGTCTTTCAGGGTTCTCCGGTTTATATTTATGCTTGTGTTTCTGGTGTGTTCCTTTGGGTATGCTTTTTTATCTTACCTTTTATCTTAAGTTTAAATGCTTAAAGAAAATACCCGATATAACAGATATTTTGAGAGTTAATACTTCCCATGGAGCACAAGCTTCTCATCAGTTTTTTAGTGGTCCCCATACACTGAAATGTTGAATCTATTTTTGAATTGGCATAATACTTAATTTATTTATATAATTGTCATCCGTTGTTATTGAACTCTGCTGTCAGCCACCCTCAGCTGGGCGATTAAATTAAATTTGCAAATTAGTGTGGGGCCCTCATCCCTCCCCCAGCTGTGGAACAGGGACATAGTTTCCTCATCTGGATCCTCTTTAAGAGACTGTAATCAGCCCAGCAGCTGTGGGGTTTCTAATTGAGATGGTTGATAACCTCCTCACCAACCACAGCCAGGCTCGATAACCATGACACAATCTGTCATTACCACGCTGCGATGGGAGAAGCTGTGGAAAAAGTGAAACCCTGCAATGCCAGTGCTGCAAATTGCCATATTGTTTGTTTGCAGGCCTCTCACTTTCCGAGTCAGCCACGCAGATACATGTTTAGAAAACAGATTTACCAGGAAGAGAGTGAGAGAAATAAAAAATGTCCCCAGTGCTGTCATCCTCAGAGCCCTGCCAAACCCCCAGTAATGAGATGAGAGCTCACAGAAGGCGGCCTCCTCCGCCGCATCCTGCTTGCCTCTCCGCCTCAGCCCCCCTCCACCTCCGCCTCCGGTCTTCACTTCCCATTCTCTCCCAGGCTGCAAGACGTGTGTGTCCTGGCGCACTTGAGTGAAAGCAGGCCGTGTGGGTGCTGGTGGCTTAGTTTGGGGTTAACACCAGTGACAGCTTCACACAATGGTCGTTTTCCCCCCACATCGCTCAGCTCTGAATGGAGTTCTGCTCAGCAGACACTGATGTCATCTACACACCAAAATGTTCAAAAGATGGAGATTGCTTTGTTATGGTTACATGCACGGCGACAACACTTTCAAACATGCATACGCATTCACCAAACACATGTTTGATAGACGAATGGACAAACTAACAGCTGCAATGCAGAGAGTTTTAAGGTCAAAGTTGTATTTGTGCATATTCCCTTTAGTAAAAGAGTATTTGTTGTTTTGGTTTAATGGCATTCATTTCTCTACCCCTCAGTTCTAGATTTACTGAACAAATCTTTTTTTTAAATGTTAGATAAATGTTTGAACCCTGCTACAGTCTTCAAGCTCATCTGGTCGTTCTGTTTTTTGCCCCAAACCTTGGCTTCTTACCATCTCACAAAAACAAATCCTGTTTTTGCTCCCTAGGGTGACTCAGTGACTGCTGGAGACGACAGTCCGTTCGCAGACACAGTGACACTGGAGCAGAAAACTAGCACCATCGGTGGCACCAGTGGGAAGGTCAGCCTTTGGATGCAGTGGATGTTACCCAAGGTCACGGTTAAACTGTTTGCTCCTGATCCGACTGCCAAAAAGACAGGTACGCCAATCTTGACGAACAATGAATACAAATACTAAATCCTAGTTCTACCTGTACTGCTGATTGATAGAACACATTAATGCTCAAAATCTGAGGTCATGATACACTGCCCTAACCTCACGATTCCTTCTTCCTTCTCTCGAATCTCTGTGCTTAAAGTTCATGGTAGCTGTACCAGAGTATAACTAAACAGCAGGCAGGGACTATGTGTGAAGAAACTTTGAATTTATTATACGTTATAAATTCTGATGATGAATCTGTGTAATAGAGCAAACTTTCATACATAAAGCAGAGTAGCTTTTAATGCCAGTTTCTCAGCGTGCAGTGTAAACGAGTGCAGGAAGCTGTTCAGAGTTTTTACAGTCTTGCTGTATCAACACTTAAAGTGATCAACTCTCCTCTCTTTTCTCATTTAAATGTTGAGCACTCAGTAGGGAAAGGCAGCTGGAGAGAAGGAGGGATGGAGGGAAAAGACAAATAAATAACCGGGTGATGAATCCCAAGCGAACCGCCTCTTGTCCCCTTTAGATTTACTGGGGCGATGAAAGGCTAGATTTACCTTTAATTGGTGGCTGTAATATTTAGCATCTGCCAACCAGATCGCCCAGCTTAAGGTCTTTAATAGTGGAAATGGAATGTTTTGGAGGACATCGCAGAGATGGTTTAACTTAGAGACATCCTAAATAGGCATTACTTTGGATTTGGGCTTAATATGTGCCATGTGAGTTGCAAGATGAACTTACCACTGGATTTTCTGTGTGCAACACATTAAGCATGTTATTGAAAACAAGAATTGTGTGTATGCAGTATATTAGATGTCTAATATCACAAGTACATTCTTGGAGATAAGTCAGCCACAGATATGACTGCAGACAATCTGCTATGATGTAATATGTTTTTCAAGTGCAACGGAAATAAGATTCTTGTCTCTCCAGAGAAATGGAAAAACAGCCATTCCAGACCCACTGGTTCTCGGGTATAATGTTATGCTATTATGTGTTGGAAGATTAGAGGTAGAAACTCTAGCATGAGTCCCTCTCTGCTAAAGGCACAAATCAGTGGTGCGCTTTTCTTCTTTTAAGATGAACTGTTTAAGACGGAGGGACTAAGGATTTCCAGTACTCTTACAGGGTGGGTTTAGAAAACTCATACATCAATATCAACACCATGTTCGGAGACTATGAGTTTCTGAGTATCTAACAACTTGGGAGAGTTTTTTTCCACTCCATATCCACAAGAAAAAAGCTGACGAGCCTTGTGTTTCAATTTTAATAAGCCATTAGGAACCTCTGCGTTTCTCAGAATCACCACAAGGCAACAGTACAACAACAACCATAGTTTCACATGCATGAAGTCCATTTTCCCAAGCTAGCCTGCGATTTCGGGACTTTCTCTGTGGAAACAATGAGAGCGAACCAACAGTTAAGCTCACAGGCTTGGTTCAATACAAAGTTAATCAGTTCTTCTATGAAGCTTACTCACTTTGCCGTCAGTGGGTGGGTTTGTTTGCGCACAAGGTGCACTGAGGCACGCACATACATTTTAATGAATACACTCGCAGAAGAGTCTACATGTATATTCAACATTGTGTAAACACACATAGGGACACGCACATTCTCCTCATTAAGACTCAGGGATATCTTATTCATACTTCGTCTTGTCACCCATGTATTTCAAAGCTTGAGTCTTAAATCAGCCAAATGTGGGCCCTGTTCAGAAAACAGGACCCACAGTGTGTCCACTGCACAGAAACTAACCACAGATGTTGGTCCAGAACCAAAGGCACACACAGATAAAACAAGTTCATTTGTATTGCCTATGTGCCAAACAGAGTGGTGTCCATACAGCATGCTAAAACAGAGATGGTGTACAAACCTCTGCCATTTACAGTTGTGGCATTACGATCGTGAGATTGCTACACAGTTAAGTTGCCTAATGAATGTACATGTTTCCACTGTTATTCACTTTATGATCTTAATATATAACAAAAAAAACATTATTTTTTGCTTTTATATTTTTCTGGCAGAGATCTGTGTCATCAGTGAACTAGAAGACCTGAGTGCTTCAGTAGATGTCCAGGATGTTTATACAAAGATAAAATGTAAAGTTGGGAGCTTCAACATCGACCACTACAGATGCAGGTAAAGTACATCTCTTACGTGTAAACAGATGTATGGATCCAGATGTTTTTGGTAATCCCTAAGTTCACAAGCAGGAATGATAATGATTCCATTTCTAACTGATCATTTGATATGCAATTAAACTGGGACCCTCCAGTTTGAGGACAGTCTGTCTATCCACCACGTCACCCTGGTGTCCGCACACACTTCTCCTAGATTCCACTCACACATGCTTCACCACCAGTACCACTAACACTTCTGTCTGTTCTCACTTCTGCTCATATGGGTGGTTTTTCGGATTATCACCTCAGCATCGTCTTTCCAGACAGCTGCTGCAGTGGTGGCCACAGACAGGTGGACGGACGGACAGACAGACAGGCAGACAGACAGGCAGACAGACAGACAGACAGACGGGTTGGTCCGGCTCTGGGCTGGTCCGACTCTGACTCACAAAGCGCAGGAGTTCAGTCAGTCCGTCAGTCATTCTCTCTGCGCCTGCGGTGTCTGAATTGATTCACAGAAACATTAACACGTTGTTAGGGAAGGAAAACCACTGGGCGATGTTCCACTGCATCCTCATGGTAATCTCTCCCCATGTCAAGTTCCAGTAAAAATGGGCTAATTTAGCTCTGGGCTCTGAAATTATGAAAGCTCATACTGCAACATGGTAAAACTGAAGCTGTGGCTAAAGATCGTAGGGGTTTTTTTTGCCATGCCCTATACACACATTCTTCCCATCAATCTTCCCATAAAATGTGACCTCATTTTCAATATCTAAATCGTTATTTTTTCCTGTATTCCTCCTTTTTGCCTTGATCACATACCTCTGTAATGGAGTCAGCAGCACTGAGTGTGCACTGTGTACGTGCCTGAGTTCTTGCTCTGTTGGGAAGAGACCACTTAGCAGGAGGCAATTCCCCCTGTCTCTGTCTGAAGAGATAATGAAACAATGATCTGTAATGCTCCAACACTGTATGTTGCATCCAGCAGCCCGGTGTGTGTCTGTGAGTGTTTTCAGGTCTTCGTGTGTAGTTTTACTAGATTTATTTCCTATAAGTGCCTCCTCTCATCGAGCCAGACAGTGAAGGGGGGGATGGACCTTCCTGGGCCCTGTGCCTGTGTTGAACCCCATCATCAGCAATCAATGCTCTCACCGCTGATGTGATAATAGGTATTGATTCTGATTTGCCAGATTTTAAAATCACCTTAGCTATGTCCTGGACGTGTCAGTGGAGGTCAGAGAGAGACTGAGTCGAACATTTTGGCTTTGAACCTGACTGTCGAGCAGGCGTCTAACAGACCTCCCTGTTTCACTGTAGGCAGTTGATTTATATTCTGTCAGGCCACATGTGTTACATACAGCATGTAGCATCAACATAAGCCAGGACAATGTCAGTGGTTAGACAGTTTTAGAGTGTGAAGGTGTCGCGGGTCATTATATCATACTACTCTGCTCTCCACAGGTGTGTGTCCAATTGCTTCTGAGACAGAGCCAACCGTGATCTTTTTAGTAGACCTCTATGCCTTCCTAAGTAGATAATGGGTCAATTTTCTCATTTCTAGGTTATTTCAGTTTAATGTGCATTTAACAACAAGGTCTCAACACACTTTAACCGACCAAAGACCTGGCAGGCAGAAGCACTCCATCATCCAAGCCAGGTTACAGTCATGGCTGTTTAGGACACGGTAGAGGACCTCTGGGCTCCTGGCCCACTCTAATCTGTATCATCCACATATACAAGAGAGCCCACAGGGGTTGGAGTCCATATTAATCATTCTGAACAGATAATTGTGAGGTATTTCATCACCCAGCCCAGGTTATTTGTGTGCATTGGGTCAGATTAAATCAGGCCTGACAGAGAAAATGTCTCATCTGGCCTCAGCTCGATCTCACTGCTGGAAAATGAATGGAAAGTTAGATAGGGCAGGCAAATATGGGACTTGAATATATAATTGAATCCTTGATTGTATCAAAATAGGAGGAGAAGGGAGGAGACGGGAAGGAAAATGACAGAGAGTCCCCAGGGAAGCCGGAATAGGTGGGTGTTGGACCCTGTAGGTGTGGGGCTCACTCATCATGGAGCAGTGGAGGTGACTTAAAGGGAAATGTAGAAGCAAGACAGCAATTGGGTGACTGGGTATCAGACTCTGAAGGGTAGTGTCTCCTCTCCAGTGAGACGTCTAGAAATTAGGAAGCTTCTTCTCCTCCTTGTTTTAGCCAGGTTACCCCTAGCAACGGTGCTCCTTGAACTGCTCTGAAACACAGAGATGCCCCTCTGAGAGAGGACGGCTGGTGACAGTTCACCCTCATTCGCTCATTCGCCAAGGAGCAGCTCACACAAATTGGAGCTGATATCTTCCAGCTGTTCGGCAAATGGCTCAGAGCGATGGATGAATGGATGGGAGCAGAGAGAGAAAGAGAAGAGAGAGATGAAGAGCTGTGGGGGGTCCATGTGTGTTAGTCACTCTTACAGCAGAGAGGGGAGATTACAAAGAGATATTCACATAGGCACACACACACACACACACACACACACACACACACACACACACACACACAAAGAACTGGCATACACACACGCAATAATTCATGAAACACACGCATACGTACACACACACTCACCAGTAGGCCTACTCCGCTCTCACTGAACTCCATGTTTTCTGGTGGGGAGTATTAAAGAGGGAGGTGGGGGCAAGCTGAGGGAGAGGGTGGCGTAAAAGAAACGATGCAGATGGTGTTGAACCGTTCCCATTGTGTGAAACATTTTGCCGTACACGTGTTGTGCATGATTTGGCATCCTTAAGAAACTGTAATAACGCTGTGCATCTGTGTGTCTGTGCGTGTTTTATACATCACAGATTTGGAGTTTGTATTGTGAATAATTGTTTTGTGCATCTCCATGTTAATTTATTTTGATGTCTGCTTTACAGGTGCTTTCCGCTTCTTATGGATGGCCTCAAGACAAAAATGGAATTTTATTATTTTCACATTATTTATGTTTAGATATTTTTGATTTGTTAATACATGTGTTGTGTTTTTATTGCTATCTGAAAGCACTGCCTAAAATTCAGTAACTTAACATACATGACTTAATTGAGTTTGAGTTTCAGCGTGTGCCTTCAGCCTGCTGAAAGTTTGATAAAAATGTCAGTGTCATCTTGTGGTTCATTTATCTAAATGCAGATTTCTAACTACTGCTGCTATTAAAGAGATATTATCAGTCCCTGCCACAACAGTGTAAGTAGTCCCAGATGCCCAAGTTAAGCTTGGCCTTGTGTGTCTCTCCAGGCCAGGGCAGGGCTGGCACTCTGGCCACTATGAAGGACTCATTCTGCAGTGCAAGGAGACAGCTGTGGTGAGGCCTCTGCCTGTCCAAAACCAGCCATAGCAGCCTTAGGCCTCTATACACTATGCCTCTGCCATTCTGCTCCTAATCAAGGTTCCTCATCTCTGCTCATGCTGGACAGACAGGAATATAAAGGAAGTCATGAAAAAAAAAGCATTGTTTGTGGCTATAACACAGGGAATCCATTATATTTTGCTACGCCTTAAATTTTCATGAAAATCTAATAAAATGAAATATAAATTCCATTCACACTATAATACCAACCTGTCTCTCCAGTGGCTCTCATTGGCTAAGTAATCAAACCACTGAAATCCACAACTGTGTGTGTGTGTGTGTGTGTGTGGGAGGAGAACAGGACATGGGCCTCCATTCTCTTGTTGATGAAATCTTATTCTGGTGATATGGTCTTATACTGCTAACTAAGGAGTGAAAACCTGTTGGGTAGAGCAAAGCTTACATTATTTAAGCAATTTAATGAAGCAGTAAAGAATGTAAAGTTTTTTGTTTTTTAAGTTTTAAGTTTTACTGTTTAATACTACTCATCCCAGAATTAAAACAGTTGGTTCGAGGTTCTTATTACTGGATAGTATAAGACCATTCCACAGTATTTCAGCTGTTTCAAGCTGGCGCAACTTCTTTTGGTTTTAATCAGTTGACTCTATATTTAATTTTTCCAAAATGATCTTAAACTTTCATGCTTCTCTGACTTTTCTTCTCAAGTTGTCTTTTTTCCTATCTCCATCTGTATATATGCAATTTTCTTCAGACATCTTACCTATTCTTTCCCTTTCGCCACCTATTTTCTCTCTCTCTCTCTGTCCTCCTTCCCTCTCCTCGCCTCCAGTACGGAGGAGGGTTTTCAGAGCTCGGGCAGCTGTGGAGGAGTGGTCCTCTCTTGCACTGACAAGCTGAACAGACGCACTGTGTTGGTTCGACCCGTCAGCAAGCAAGACACTTTCAGCCACTTCTCTGGCTTTTTCCCTCCTGTAAGAATCCAGCTCCTCTCCTTAGGTCCCTAGTTAGGTCTGGGTAGGCTTCATTAACAGTGGCTCAAAAGAGTTCTGTGTGCTCCTCAGAGATGTACTTGAATTTGGCTTACTATTTTGTATTGATTCAAAATTTTGCACTGGGACTGCAATCGCAGTCACAAATGAATCAAATCATTCACATAATGACCCAAAGGAAAATACCTCTTGGGTCGTTATAGAACTCTGAGGAATGTGCTCTAAGGTACTCTGTTAAAATGTGTTTATATATTTGCTTATATTTTGTTACAGAAGATCTCCCAAAAATGTCAAATTCAGTGCTTTCAGAATTTTACTTATGTAATAAATTATTTTATTAATCACTACAAAGTCCACTGTTACTGAATGTTTTCACAGACTTTACCCTGATGTCTTAAAGAGACCTGCTTTCTTTTAATCATGCCTTAGTTGGGGATTATTTTCTTTTACTTAATGGCTATTTAAGTGCTTTTCACCCAGTATTTGCTTTGCAAATTACAAGATTGGAGATCTGGCTTTTCAGTTAAATGAGAAATAATTCAGGCTTTGAGGACAGCTGCTGTCATTAATTGTTTTTTAAGACTTTATGCTTCTCATAAAGCGGGCTGATTAGATTATCCAATCTGAATTACTGCACAGAAAGTGAATACATTTGCTCTAAGTCTTTTTTGGGGGGGGGCTTCAGCTTTGCTTTTATCTGGAAAATATCTGGAAAGTCAAAGGTCTGTTTTTTGGTTGAGTTTAAGTTTTTTCTTTTCATATATGAGCCTAGTTAGAACTACAAATCCCAAATAATTGTTGAAGGTAGAAGCTAGTTTATAAAAAATTATCTTTAATGAATTATATCCATGTCTGTAAACCTGACTCAGAGAGCAATTAATTAAATAAATGAGTCATTTCATAGTAGAAATATGGATATATCGATATTAATATCAGTATGTTATTTGATAAAGGCTTACCTCATCCAAGAAATCAGACCAAAACAATACTAAACAGTTACAGTTTTTGTCTGTGTAATGATGTCCTGTCTCACCACTGGTCAGACGGCAGCCAAGGTCCTGGAAGGTTCTCATCAGCAGCACGGCTTCCTGTCAATCACCTACACCCAAGCCGTCACCAAAAACGTCCGTCACAAACTCACGACCCGGCCTGAGCGTCCAACACGCAGCAGTGCTACCACAGCCAGTCAGAGGGTCACAGCTGATCCTCTGGCAGACAGCTCACCTCAGTACCTGAGAGAAATCCTGCTGACAGCCCAGCCCTTTGATGTGGTGCTGTCTTGTCCCTTATTGGCTACTGTAGCAGGAGTGTTCCAGGTAGTAAAAAAGAAAGGGTGTCTGTATTTAAAAAAAAATTGTTTATTAAAAGAATTGTATTATATGTCACTGTTTTGGCCATTAAAACTTAAAAAATGTACGGTATATGACTAATGAATTTATTATTTATATCTCTGACTTCATGTCTTTTCAGGCTACAGTCCCGCGACGCTACAGAGAACGTGGGAAGTCGGCAGGACAACCAATGAGAAGCCACACGCTGACGTCTCGCTGTTTGCCCCTCATCTACATCAACAGCAGCGTGATCAGGGTTTTCTGCCCCGGGGCGCAAGACAAACACTCATCATCAGGTCAGACAACTAACAAACTACGCTTTGCTTTTGCACATGGAAAACTTTACACTGACAGGACAGGATTATGTCACAGGCAGTTTGAGATTCTTCAGGTCTGCGGTGCCTCTACGGAAGTCTCTGTCATGGCCGAGCAGACAGAGCAGAGCCGCCACATTAGTATGCAGAGACATTTGCTAAGAGAAATAGCTGAGGTTCTGATTAACAGACCACAGTTGTATACACTCCTACAGAATATAAAATCACTGTCGGAGTGTCGTAGATGGAGGATTGTTTTGTCTGCTGGTAATAATGACTAACAGGGGGTAGGACTACATTTTCAGGGCTCTGTATGGCAGTGCTTGCGTGTGTGTGTGAGTATGCATGTGTGCATATGTGTCTAAAAAAATATATTTAAGTACAATTAATGTATTTACTGTTTACTGGATATGCATTCAAGTTTGTGTCTGTGTGTGTCCCAGTAGATCCCCATGAGAAAAAAGAAGACACCCTGGTACTAAAGCTGGGTTCCCTCAGCATGGCTCCTCAGGCTGATAACCCGCTGACCCGCACTGTGCTGCGAAAAGACATCTACCAGTAAGACAAACTGTCTTCCCGCCACAGCCTCTGCTGAATTGACATTACGGGATTATGTGGTAGAAAGAAAAAAATACATTCACTGTCTTCATGAGAAGTACAATATTAAAGTTCATGTTTTACAGGAACTGCAGTAAGTATAGAAATCAAGATGGTCCACAAGACTTTTAGTTCTTACTCATTTTAACCATCAGCTCTGATACCTCTTCTGTTATTAAATCCCATTGCTCTCACACAGCTTTTTCACAGCCTAATTTGAAAACACGTTCTGCTAGTAGAACTAGACCACCACAAAAGTTGCCATTTGACCACACAGTTCATTAAAGGTGCCACTCAAATTTGTCTGACCTCAAGTCACACCCTGTAAAACCTGTTGTGAGGCAAGTGTTTTTAGTGTCTGTGTGTGTGTGTGTGTGTGTGTGTGTGTGTGTGTGTGTGTGTGTGTGTGTGTGTGTGTGTGTGTGTGTGT
>JBAJHX010000036.1:22230295-22240580 GCA_037176925.1 Amniataba percoides
TGATTTACCTGGTCAGAAACTTTTAGGAGAGCAGTTCATCTTCTAAATTGATCCATATTTTTTACAGTGCTTCATTATGGAATAAAAAGGTGATTTAACTGCAAAAGCTCTACAATCAAGTCCTCATTTCAGGGCCTTAAAGACACATTGATGACATAATTAGACATTGACTAAATAGCTGTTTGTTTTATGTTACAATATTTTAAGTACTCTGTGGTTCTCCTGACAAACTACTGGACTGTTGACATACACTACACTGCTACCTCTACATACTGTACAGTACTATAGATGTTTATATGAATTGTACTGTGTAACTATTACTCTGTAGAGAACTGTCTTTACATTCAATACAGATTTCAAAACATAATCAGTAAATAAATCTGTTCCTTTTCACATATGCTACTTAGATAAATGTTCTGTAGAAGTCAGTGGGTTTTGTTACAATGAACACTGATCTGAATATATCCAAGTATTTTTACATTCACAGGGCACACGATCTGTCCTCTAATCAGTGTTTGTTCATTCATTGCAAGCCGGAGCAGTATTTCTGTTTTTATTAGTTTGAGCCTGTAGGAGTGAAGGCAAGGTGTGGAATAAAGCTGCTAACAGACCTTCGGCACATCAGCTCTCTTCAAAGGTGCAGACCTGTCACATCATCAGCAGCCACCTCTGTAAATTTGCCGCCGGTCACTGGGGTTCACATGCTGCTGCTGCTGGGCTCGTAGTGGGATTAGGAGATCCTGTGAGTTTTATGCATTCTAATCTCTTGTCCTCACATTGGGGCAAAACATCGAATGATCCTCTCAGGCGTCTGTATGACAGCTGCAGCTCTCTTATTTTATTTTCATATGAGCTGCCATTCTTTTTTTTTTCCTTTCTCTTTGGGAGGGGTGGGGGGCTCTCAGCTGGTCTCCTTCTTTCTTGTCTCCCTCCTCATCTTTCTTTTCCTCATAAAACCCTGAGTTCCCAGCAAATGATTCATTAGATGCTTCAGTGCACACTTGCCTCATCACTCACTTTAGTCGGCTGCCAAGTGCCCCATTTCCCCGTTTGTTTACACCAGCAAAAAGTGCGCCGGCTTTGCTTCGCTGCCGCAGCGGAGAGGAGCTGCTCGGGCCACACACAGTGACACCCAGGACCTGCACTTATATACACTGATTTAGGAGTTGCTTTAAAAACTCCCCTGGCTGCCGAGCAGGTTTAATGGTAAACTCCTTTCAGAGGCAATGACGGCAATAATCGTAATATCTGTGTCACCGGAATAAAAGAACAGTATGATCTTTTTAAGCTGCCACTGCAACCAAAATGATGAGCAGCATTCACAAGTGAACATTTTTGAAACAGTTTCGTAAGAGCACTGATGAAAGGAGTTATGTTGTACAACCTCTCAATTACTCCCTGATGGTGTAGTACAGCATTTTAGAATAGTAAACATGGTGTCTGTGGGGATTACCCAGCCAGACGAGCCATTTGAATCAAAGTTCTCTTTATCTATTTTGGTCCTTACTTTTAGGTTTTAAAAATATAATCAGAGGATCTTAATTCCCTAGTCTACACTTTTGCTCTTCTAAATGTTGTCTTTTTGTGAAAATATGCCAGTGTGTCATTAACACAGAACTGTGGGCAACACCAAACCGACTTAGTAAATCTTTTTAATTGCACTGGTCCTTTTTTCGGCTAACTGGCTTTTAGTTGGTTCTTATGTGTACATTGATGTCATTACTGCCTCTCTTTTCACTCAGTTAAATATATGTTTTTACAGCAATCCCTTTTGATACGACCTGATTGTCTTGAAGTGAGTGTAGTTATAGTGTGTTAAAGGCAAATGTTCAGTTATCATAATGAAATTCTGTACTCGCTGTAGGCTTTTAGGACAGAGAAAGGGAAATGACAGTGAGCCGTGAGAGTTTGTTGAGCCCTCTAGCAGAGTGGAATAGAGTTAAAGAGGATAATAGTGTGAAATATTCCATTAATAAGAGCGGCTCAGAGGGCCTGGACTTCCGGGCCTCTGGGTTCCTGTTGTGCTTTGTTTGGGCCTGGGACGCTGAGGGAAGAGACATCCAGTGGAGATGATTAGAGCTAGACCTCTCTCGGTCAACTGTAAATCATTTAGCTCCATTTGTTTCTCTCTTTCTTTTAACCCTCTTTTCTACTCCCTCTTTTTAGATGTACAACCATATTCTCCCTCTCATCTACAGAGAAAGAAGATAAAATAAGCAAGGATTGGAGGGTCAGCCAGAATAAACATTGTTTTTTGTCAGTCCAGCAAATGAAACACCTGGTGCTGGTAAACGCAGAGGACATATTTCACATTGTCTTGACACTGAGGATTAATGCTGCATCGAATTGTTTTAAAAACGGGGACAGCGGCTACCCGGAGTAAATCATACGCCCCCTTTTATTAAAGTTTGCCATTGAATTTATGTTTCGAATCAGACAGGATCACCAACAGATGAGACTGGGAATGGGTTCGGAAACGGCTCATGCTGAAACAGCCCTCAAGACAACGTGCCATAATGTGAACAGGAAGTTTAGACTCAACCACTGAGCACTGCTGTGGCTTCGAGGTGGATTATTTCCCCTTTCACCTTTTTTTTTTTTTTTTTTTACTACAGATAAAGTAATGTTTGTCGTTCTTTTCTGTGGGAACCAGTGTGATAGATAGACCTCTCTGTCTCCCAAAAGATACAGTGAACATATCGTATGACGAGGAAGCTGATTTCCTGGAAGGGGAGAAAATTTGCCTCTGCGACTGAAAGAGAGAGGAGAAAACATCGGTTTGTGTCTGTGTAGCTAACGTAACGAGAACACAGAAAGGAAACCAGATGAATGTTAGTGGATTTGAACTTTAATCTGCGAACCAGACTACCTGACCACTGTGTTCAATCACGCCAAACATTTGGTATGAGGCGATCAGTCTTCTTAAGGGTGTCCTCCACGCTGTCCAGGCTGACCACCAGACATCCCTCTTCCTGTCTGCATAGAGGCCCTCCAACAGAGTAATACAATAAAGATACACATGAATACTGAGTGAAATCAGTGACTTGTAGCTGCATATATTTACCTATATATCATATTGTATTTTTGTCGTCTCTGTTTCTGTCCCTCTAATTCCACTTATCCATCATTGGAGAGCTTTTGACCGCAGCTCTACACTTTGTGTTTAGCCGACAGTGTCTTGTGCCGTATATGAGTAGGGAGCTGTATACAGCGTCTTGTGTGCTGTGTTGTGGTGTCTGCTGACTTCTGTGTACAGCCTGTGGTTCATTCCATAAATATCTGTGGCCTCTGTGATGTTATTCTCAGGCCCTCTGCTCTGTGAGAAGATTGCACCACAACACTTGTATTCCTCGGCCTGCAGTTAGAGGTTTAGGGGGATTAGGCGGGAGAAAACCCCAGCCAGGGCCCTGCCATACGTTTTTATGGCCATTTTATGCATATGATTCTGATGTAGTGTGTGGAGAAAGTGGAGAAGAGGGGAGGGTAGGGGGTATTAGGACTCACCACAGGGGAATCAAACAAGCAAACCACAACTTATTTTCCCTCTCTTGTTTTGGCACACAGCGGAGGGGCTGTTGCGATGGTGGTGTTGGTCTGTTTGTCTTTGGGTCCATTGGTTCAACACTTTGGTCCATTCTGAGATATCTAATGCCTAATTCTGGATAGATAGTCATGAAATATAGTACATCTATCGCCCAAAGAAGATCAGTTCTCATCCTTCTGAGAATACCTTAACCTTTCTTATGTTGGCAACATAAGGACAGAGAGACTGTCCCATTTGTAAAGACTGAAATGTGAAAATAAGTCCAGCAGATTGCCCTGACATTTGCTCCTTTACTCTCATCGGAAGACAAACCTTTTAAATGTTGGTAACAGCATGTCCCTTCCTCTAGCACTGCCCAAATACAGTGCTCACATGCAAGCTGACCAAATGGCCTCATTAACTCTGAGTGTGCACAGTCCAGTTTCCCCCCTCACGTGTTAGTCCCTCTTCTTCTTTAACATCTGTCTGTGTGTTGCTGTTGAAAGCAGCGTGGCTTTCTGCATTCTTTGTTTGGTGGCTCTCACCAGAGCTTCCAGGAAACCGCTCTCGTGTTTTGGCATACTGCTGTCAGTCAGGTCGGGATGCATGCTGACAGAGGGGAGAGGGATCACCCCTCAGCTGTCCTGCACTCATAAAAGGGCCTGATCCAGGGGTTGACCGCCTGGCCACAGGGCTCCAAGCTCAATGATTGGGCCTGCATGTGTGTGAGTTGTTCATCCTGAAGCAGGATATAAAGGTTCTAAGAATACCACCAACCTAGGAAGCTCTGTGTTCAACTGCAGCATGCGATACACACACTCTACCGGTGTTACCCTGTCAAAGACTGGTGTGTGTGTGAGAAATTGTAAGTGCCTATACATGTGCTTGTGCATTATTGTGTTTTAGTTCCTTTTCTCCCTGCTCATGACATGTTGATGTTCTGGCATCCTGTGTGGTTGGTTTGAAGCTGTCATTGTACTGACAGGGAGCCTCTAACTGGCCAGTCACGCAGCAGTAGTGGAGGCCAGGTGGACTGTCAGGGGAATTCAGGAATACCATGTTGATAGTCATTGTGTCTCCACTTTGTCTAGTTTCTTTTCTTAGGATCTGCATGGAAATAGCTGAAGCTGAGCCATGTGCCGATATGCACAGCAAGGTCTCAGACGATAAATTTGGAGGGAGAGTTTTTGGCATCTTTTCTCAAAGCATGAAGGCTTTGTGTGTGTGGTTACATTGCAGTGCTCTGACACTTGTGAACATTTTAGTTTATTGCAGTACAGTACACTTAAATCAATACACATATAGATTATACATATAGTAGGTTGTTACTGTATTTTTCCAGTAGAAAGAGAAACCTAGATGTTGAGTTTATTTACATATCCAACTCTTTCTTGGCATGTCCGGTGTGTGTTTCTGTATGAGGATGCTCACATATATATATGTGTGTATTTGTGTGTGTGTGGTCAGTAGTCTCTTGCCAAGCGGCAGTTATCAGCAGGCCACACAGCAGAACATCAGATCGGAGCGCAATTGGAGGATCGAGTAGAAGTACGAAAGAGAAAAAAAAAGAAGTCAACCTCAAGAAAGCAGGAATGTGCAGATGCTTTCAAATGTCCATGTGTGAAGCCACAAGCTCTTCTGTGGCTCTGGGAAGCCAATGTGAAACCAGTGGCGTAATTGCCTAATGCTTGTGTAATAAGAGGCACATTACAACCCCAGGAGGCCTAACCAGACATGAAAGAAGCAGAGGCTGGCACTAAAGTGGGCTCACAACTGTCTTCCTCCTCCTGGTCTTTACCAGTTGTTCTCACTCCATCCCGCTCATTACCACACAGCATATTTCATTTACACTGTATCATTATCAACTCTAATACATATATTTGATTAGTCCCTCAACATTCATATGTTTTGCTCTTCTTCTGCCAATTTTATACCATCTTGCTTAACACACAAATATTCCTCTTAAATAAACAAATGCAAGATGTGGAAATTAAATATCCTCCGTTATGTTTTTGTGGTCTTGAGGCAGTCCCTTCTGAACAGTCCTTGCTGAAGTGTTTGAGTAGCACATCCCAGGCCACATTTTTGTCAAGGGTTTTGTGTTATTTTGATCATCTCTAAGACGAAACAGATCTTTCCGTTTCTCATGGGTGACACTTTAAAGAGCCGGTTGACTTATTATGAATGTGTACCCACAGGTAATGTGTTTTATACGCTGTCCAAATTAAACATAGTAGCTTTGTTTCCCTGTTACTGAGGTTATTAGGCCAGCAGGTATGTATAGTGTAAAGCTACAATTTGTGTGATGTGTGTGTTTCTGTGTGTTTGTGTGTCAGTGACAACCGTGTTACTTCAGCTGCAGGTTTGAAAGAACCACAGAGGGAAATGTGAAGCCACCGTGTAGACAACTCGACTGCGGTGGTCCCCTTTCTTCTCTCCAGAACTTACCCCACACACACAAACACACACGCATACACACACACACACACAACAGCCCTCCAATCAGCACCCCGCCCCTGTCACTTTATCATCGCACGCATAAGCGGCTTTAGTTATGCACATGTAACTGGGCTAAAAATTATTAACTTGAGCAAATATGCTTTGCTCCATATATTTATAGTGAAATGAGATGTCCAACTGTTGGCAAGACTTCCCTCCATTCCTCAGTCATGACGAGGAGCCAGTGTTTAAAGCATCATCGTTCCCCCCCTTGATATTTTTCCATCTCCCCTTCTAACAACTGAGAACATATTTGAAGAGCTTTGAAAGTTTTTTTTTTTTTTTGAAAGGCCTCACATTATGTGTAGCCTGATAATAGACTGATGTTATTAGCATTTTAGGGCCACATGAGAGTTTTTTTAAGGAGCAGAAGGCTGGTTTGAAGGCTGAGGGGGAGATCCAGATGACAGACACATGTTGGACAGGCAGCACAGAGAGACAAGAGGCTCACACATCACAACCTGACATGTCACACGCTGTACAGAGGAGAGTGCACACACACACAAATACACACGCACACACCATATCAGTCATTCTGCAAAGAACAAACACTTACCCATCTGGCACATCACACACATGTTGTCAGCTACACACACAAACCTAACTGTTTTTGTTGTTTCTGTGTGAGACTTGTAAAATTGCAAGAGTTTAACCTGCTTATCTGTCCATTATTTAACCTGCCTATTGCCTAATTCAGGGTATTCTGTTCCAGCCACATGACGCAAACTGAGAGGGCTAATACATAAAGTTTCAGGGTATTAGTACAATACAGGAAGCCTACATTTTAAGAGAGTAAATATGCTGCTAAGTGAGCTAGTATTTGTTCTGCATCACTAAACCTTCTTATTGTGTACATCCTCCTTCCTCTCTTTCCTCCTCCCCTCCAGGTTCTCCCTCCCTCGCTCTGCAGAATTCCCTCTGTTCTCTCGCTTCTTCTGTTTCTTCCCATGTCTTTATCCCCACGTCTGTCGCCTAATCTCCCTCCCCTTTGCAGGATGTTCTTTCACATTTTCTGCATGTGCCCTTTTCTGTTCCTCACCACCCACTTTGTTTGGTCTCCTCGTCGTTCCCTCTCCGCAGTTGCTCTCTGGTCAGCTCACAGGATGCTGTAGAGCATTTCCTGCTATCAGGGCTACAGGAAAGAGGCCGAGCACAGCCCTGTTTGATGTCCCATTCCCTCTAATTCTTTACACCTGGACAGTTCTCCGTGCAGATTTTCTGCTCAACAGAAGCACAACTCACTCCCTCGTTCCCTCCCTGCCTTCCTTCCTCCTTCCTACAGTATCCTTCGCTCAGTTTCTCAATCTCTCCCTGCAGCCTCTTGCTTCACAGCACTCTCTTCTGTTTGATTTGACTTCTACAGGGGGTAGAGACTCCATTCCACAGAGGCACGGGGGGCTGACGTGTTTGCATCATGTCTTTCTCATCTTTCAGTTCTCTCTAATAAAAACAAGGCCTGGTCCCGTCTCCAGCTCAACGCAGACACGGCTGAAGCTTTGTTTAGCATGGTTTTGATTTTTAACTCGCCTCCTGCTACTTCTTTTATTATTTTGTCCCTTTTGCCATCCATTTCTTTCTCTTTCTTTCCCCCATTAAAGGTTCTCAGTGCCTGCAGCTGTTTGGATGTCGGCATGTTGGTCAGAAGTTTTGGCACTGTGTTGTTTGAATGCCATATTTTCACAGCACTGCCTGTTTAGAGTTGTGGTTTGTCAGGAGCCTGGCCTGCAGGGGCCACTTCCTCCCCACTGTTCTGGAGTCACTGTACCACAACACTGACTGGCAAGAGAGGAGAGGGGAGAAAAAACAATTGGATGTTGGAAGAGTGAATGAGGATGCTAGAAGAAGAGTATTTTAAAGGGGGATATATGTTACTGTGTAGATAAGCAACGGCATGAAAGAGAGCAGAAAGCATTGAGCAGAGGTGAGGTGCTGCAGCAGGAAACTCTTTGGAGGTTGTCTTTCACAGGAACCCACCTCTGTTCTCTGCCCTCATTTAGTCTTTTTATGTTTTATGCACTCTCTCTTAATCACCACAGTTCGGTCTTTCTGCTCATTCTCTATCTCACACCGCAGTTTCCTCTTTTCTGTTGCTGTCCATGACTTCCATCTCCCTCAGCTTCTTTCTTCCTCCCGCCTGTGGTTCTCACATTCTGCATGCTTTTTCTCCCTTATTGGAACAAGGTGCTGTGCCAGCGAACACAGAAACAACAAGGCTCAGGCTGATTCTTAGAGAACACTGTCATTGCACATGTTCAGTATGACAGGCTCCAGATGAAGCTGATTGAATGCAGCCTTTATTCTAACTCTCCCCTCCTGTAGGACTCCGAGATGTGTCCGTTTCAGCAACATGTTGAGGGTTTTCCAGTCACACTGAATCTCACAAGACATTTATGCCTATTAGTCATAATCTCTGCAGCCAGTTTCCGTCCGTCTTTCACACCACACGTTCAGCTCACTAAACACACAGGAGTTGCGTATTTGACTTGCAAATTAAGCAGTGGGATCGGTGTGAAGACATGCAAACTTATTTAATGACACCACTTGACGCAGCAGCAGTCAGGCGGAGAACACAGTCACAGCCGTTATGGGTAATGATTTGCTTTGACACGTTTCTTGATATTTTAAGTGGAAGCAGTAGAAGACTGCAGGGTTCACATGCATGTCGCCTGTAGATTTTTCATGAACTTGTCCTAGAATGGCAATACTGCATCAATTAGATATCAAAGGTAACCTCTTACGCTGATAATTGTTTTTCAGGCAAAGTATTTTGACTCATCATAGTAGGCTGGTAGCTGTAAATAATTAATAATGGCTCGCTGTCACACTGACCTGACTGAAGGGGCACTTGAATAGAAAGGATCCATCATTGATATTATTAGTAACATAAGTCAAAATGTCTGCAAATATAAAAGGCCCACAGAGCTTTAGACTGGGTTTTGTACCACTTCATTAGGCTTTTCCCAGCTACTTAAATCATTTATCTTCAGTTTACATTGTCAGGACCTTTGAATTCATCTCAATCTGTTAACTCCCTCTATTACTTGACCTGCCTTTGTGCTGTGCTGCATTTACATTCTCCATACTTTCCTGTGTTAAATGTAGTTACGGTCCCTCTCACACCCCGTGTCCGTACCTTTCCTCCACTCTTCCCTCCCCTATTCAACAGCATCACAAGTGCAGTTAGGTAAGCACAGGAGTTCACTCGTCCCATGTGATTTCCTCAGTTCAAGGGGAAAAGGGGGAAATCTCCCATATAGAAATGTCACTTTGTATAAATACACTCAGTGGTTTGGATGAATGCGAGATCCGCTTCAGAATTATAAACACTGGCTCTGCAGCCATTTACAGAGGAGGAAGAATTAGCTGATGTAGGAAGCATGTGTGCCCCAGATTATTGTAATTATTTTATGCTGTTTTTCCTTGCTGACATAAAAGTATTTGGACACTATCTCATGAGAAAGAGGTTGTAGTCCTATAGTCTTGGGCCACACCAGGGACTTCTAAGCTGTTCTCATATTCTCTAAGTCCGACCTGTCTCTCCTCAAAGCCTGTGACTTAGACATAAGTTTTTAATTCCATTATGTGGGCGCTTCCAGCAGCAAGTCGTTGTATTTTGTTTCATTCTGTCTTTTGTTTGCTGGAAGGAAATTTGAATTAGAACAAAATGTTGTTTAAGGTCAAGGCAAACGTCAACGAGAAGGACCTACTGTTTTAGCTATCCGATTACATGTTTGTTCAGCCTGTCTGCTAAACCTGTAGCATACGTTAACCTAATCAAATATGGCCATCATTTCCCCGACTTTGTTTAGGAAAATGTTCATTCTTTATCCGAAGAAGGATAAGGCCTTGATATGTAATCTCGTTGCTTTAAACATTTGTCAGAATTCAATAATTGCTGTAAACAATGTGTAATCAACTTCAAAGTGCTCGGCCAAAGACCCTCATTCTCACAGATAAAAATGAGCATCTTCAAAAATACACACAACGCGCCTGTGTGTATACTAATGTGGACCAGCTTGGCAATACTGAACCGCTTAATCAATATCAAGTGGAAAAAACAGTAGTGGTTCATGCTGTTGGATCCATAAAGTGGGCCTAATTTTACAGCTCCATAAAACACCCTCCTAGCTGGAGCACGAAATTGAACAATTTATGTGCAGGAGTAAATCACGAGGAATGCTCTGAAGACTGTAACCATCTTGGTTTGAGACTCACATCACAGAGTGAACGTATATTGCATGCGCCTGTGCGTGTGAGCATTAT
>JBAJHX010000036.1:22240680-22252056 GCA_037176925.1 Amniataba percoides
TGTATTTTCTGGCAATCTGGACAGCATGTCTGATACAACATGTGAGGTGCAGCTGTACAAGTATTGCTCTCGCTGTATCATCAATTATCGTCAATCTGCTTGAAACTGCGTCAGCTGGAATAAATTGTTTTGGTCCTGGGTGATTCTGACTCCTTCATGTTTCAAAAGAGGTTTGATTCACTTCAGGCTTTGTCAATCAGACCAGCGAACACACTCAGTTCCTTGCCAGAGACCAGGGACAGAGTTTGGATCTGGAATCTTCCTCCAGCAAAAGGATAATTTTCCTTTAATTAGTAAAAGTAGCATTGAGGTCTGCGCCTGTTGTACTTTAGCTTGATGAAAATGACTGCATACGAGGGCAGTCCATGTCCTTGGCTACTCCTGCCACATTCCCTACTGCAGCCAGTTATGAATAATCTATTCCACGCATGTGTTTAGTGATTAATTAAAGATAAAGCCTCCCAAATTAAAATGGCGGTGGGATTACATCATGGCAAAATTGCTTGGTGGGGACACAAATCTGGTTTCAATCGGAGGTCTGAGGAAGTCAGCAAGGCATTCCCTTCACACCTCTGCATCAGGGACCCGCTGCAAAAACTCTGCCTGACATGTTTTATAAAAGCAGCATTATGTCCATTTTCAGAGCAGGGAGGAAGCATATCAAATCTGTTACTGCTAACAGAGGAAGTGATTTCACAAGCACTGGCCCACTCAATTTTATGGGAAAAATGGTAGCTTTGTCCTTCTGTGACACACACACACACAGATGGCTTGTAGTAATTCTCAGCAGCAACTCCAAGTGCATGTACTGGATAAGAAAATGTAAGACGGACTGATGCAAGCCCTCTGACACACACACACTAACCTGTCAGCCATTTTCAGCAGCAGCCACTACTCTGGTTGTTCATTAATAAGGGTCCTGGGTGCCTTTTATAGTAGATTTATTGCAGATGTACCTATTGTATGAAGAAATCCAGTGAGAAGTCAGTGCCCTCAAAAAGCCGGTGAATTACTGTCCCTGTTACCCAGGAATGTTCCGTGCTTAGAGCTACATGCAAGCGGAGGCAGGAGAAGAGCACAGTTAAGGCTAAACAGACCAGGCAAAGTGTGTGTGCGCGTTTCTGAGCATGTGTGTTAAGGCAAAGCAGAACAGAAGCAGTGCAGATGAAGATGACATCTGTGCGTTTCAATAAATGGCCCTTGCAGTGCTATTAGCAAGGACAAACTGCAGAGTACTTCAGACTGAAATGCAAGTTTGGAGTTGCATCAACATTCTGACTGATGCACAGCCAAGGATATGTGATGTTACACAGCTTTAAAAATACTTTCCTGTTATAATGTGTTAATAAATGAGCAGGTTTTTCACAATCACCGTGTGATTGTAGCATGCTATATGTTTCTACTGTTTAATGAATCGTAGAATATGATGAAAGATTAGCGGTTTCATTCGTAGAGTCACATGTGAATTCTGCAAAATGCACATCAGCCAAAGCCAAATGAAATATCTGTTCAGTCTTCACTCTTCCTTGCGACATGGAGCTCCGACGCAGGAAGCAGATTTTGAATGAGTGCATGATGAGCCTATAAATATCACCGGCCAGACTGACATCTTTAGCAGGCCATCATGGCGAGCATATGTTAGCCAGGGTCCTCAGAGCAACACGTCTAACACTGGCTTTGTTTATAACAATATAACTTCTCTGACATGTAAACTGCACGGGAGATAAATGACTCCTGTAATTAAGATATGCTGAAATCAAAGTGCAAATACTGACTTTTGTTATACACCATGTCACTGTAAACAGAGGGCCTTCTTCTGTAGCACTTTGTCTCATCTCCTTACTATCATGTACCATCGCTGTCAGGGTGGTATGAGCCTGAGCTAAGCCCTGCTTGTATTGTATATAGAAGTAATAGTTTCCTCCTAAGATCTTGTGTAAATATGATATAATTGGTCGAGTATGAGTGTCTTTAAAGTGCAATCAGCCTAATGAATAACAGGCTTCTGTTGGGAGCAGCAGTGGAGATGAGTAATGCTGCTGGGCTGAAAAAGAATAGATTATTGAGTTTTTGTCATGGGAATTTGTCAGTACATCAAAGCTTAGACACAATGCAGGAAAGCGGCAATTTATGTTTATTGCATATTGTGCCAGTGAGAAAAAAATCAACAATAGATTGGAATTGTTGTACTTGGCTTAAAACGCCCACAAGTAAGTACCTTGTTATTGCCAAGTATGACAAATTTGGAGCGTTGTCACAGCTTTGTTGTCCTGGATATTGTGTTGTTTTTGTGACTGTGTTTGACTCCTGTTGAAAAAGCTCCAGTCATCAAAAATCATTTTAGTAGCAGTGGTATAAAAATCACTGAGTGACTGCATCTTATATTCTGCTGACTCGCCATGTTCCACGACATCATTTTCCCCTCTCACTCCGAGGGCTGCTCAGCGTTCTAATTCAGAGCCTTAATTACCATAATTGGTAGATGCAAATTAACAGCAATTGGACTTGACTGGGGTCATAAATCCACAGCTCAGAACTTGCAGAA
Source organism: Amniataba percoides (assembly GCA_037176925.1). Lineage (NCBI taxonomy): Eukaryota > Metazoa > Chordata > Actinopteri > Centrarchiformes > Terapontidae > Amniataba > Amniataba percoides. The sequence goes on from JBAJHX010000036.1 coordinate 22,243,226, forward strand.
TTTCTGGCAATTCGGAGCGGACCACCGTAGGCAGGGGTGCTTAACTTACTAAGTAATTGCAAGTTTCATGAATCATAATGCTTATGAATTCCCCCTCGGCTCACACACTGGCCCAGTGGGACTCCGCTTTAAGCCACTGGGAGTCATAGGAAGCGGATTGAGAAGCCACTGTGCAGCTTTGGCTTCTCCACAACAGAAATACCATGGAGGAGCCGCTGGGTGCTAATGGTGTTTGGCTAATAACATTTGGAGCCACAGAGAAAGAATATCAAAACCTCAATTGAACACTTTCTTTTTTAGAATTTATGGATGGGTGATGCGATTTTGCTGGTTTCACAAAAAACTCTCTAAGATGTGACTTTTTTTTTTTACACAGTAGCACAGGCCGTATCATAAAGTGACATGGCACAGCAAGATGTGCACCGATAGTATTGCTCTTTCACTTCAAATCTACAGTGGTTATGGTCCGCTCAGAACAAAGAACACACAGCACTAGTGAAATATAGCACATCTGTGTGCAAAGTTAATTTAACTTGACTCGGCCGTGTTAAGCCTGAGATCTCAATGAAATTTCTACTCAGTATGTATGTAGAGCCAGACGAGCAGGCCCCAACTCTCTTAAACATACACTTAGAAGCGTATGCAGACACACACACACACACACATTTACATACACCCCTGCCTCTGTCGAACGTGTAAGCAGACATGTATTGCATGTGATTGTTGGGGAAATGGAGTGAAAAACAGGTCTGGGGTTGTGGGTTCAGGTTGCGGGTTTCACAGTGACGAGATCCAGAAGCCAGTGGCGCTTGGTATTACCCCAGTGCTTCCTGCCCCGCTGGCCAGTGGGGATGGGGATGGGGGGGTGTGTGGATGGAGCCTGAGAGAGGAAGGTGGGAGGCCATTTAAAGCCAAGGGCCACGATACACCCTGCCCCACAGGATCCCCTCAGCAAGAGGCTTTAACACAGCCCACTGCTCCCACACTCCTACCATCGGGCCCGGAGCCTTAACCAGATCCCACTGTGGTTTGTTTTACAACCTTGAACCACGGTTAGCCTTCAAAACCATAGCATGGTAATCAGGCTCTCCCAAGATTCCACTTTCGCTCTTTTTCAACAAGCCCCTTTTTCTTATTTACCCATTGGCTCCGTTCAGCATGATTCTGTGTCCGAGTAACACTTTAAATGCATTTTGCTTTATTTTTCTTACAATTCGTTCCCTCCTATCGTGCAAGGTCTATCTTCCAAGTCTGGATGCTATTTCAGAGTTGTGTGCACCAGCAAAGTAAATCCTTCGCTGGTTACACCTAATGCCTCCATGGCATGCAGCGCCAGTGTGTGCCTCAATGAGCTCATTCACTGTTTATCAGCATATACATGCGCATTTGCTAATGTGTGTGTGTTAACTGGTGGGTTGTGCATGTGCCCAGAAGGTTCCTCCTTGAATCCTATTACCACTTCAACACATAATCCCAAATCTGCTACATGTTAAGCACTCGGTCCTCCCACACGTCTACTTAATAACACAAATCATGATTGATGCTCTGCCTCGCACATGCATAGACCCAAAGAATGCTAAACAGAGGAACATAGCTTGCAATTAATTGCCCATTTGTACATTTGTCTGCGTATCTTCTGTTCAAAGGAATTTGGAACATCATTATTTTTTTCTCAGTGATGAAGTATCAGTGGATAGCTCTGTCCAAGTCCTGCATTCTAGATACATAACACTGCCATGCCTTCACTATTTTGTCTGCTGTTTCCCACTGGAGGGCTTGAATTGGATGGAGGCTTTGACTTTGAGCCATAATAATGTTGGATGGGAGCCCTCATATTTCAGCTCTGATGCGAAATCGGCCAGTGGCTTTTCGGACTCAAATTGGGTTTAAATTGTGTCAGAAGAGGGAGAAATGTTTTTTAAAATAATAGCCATGAATGCCATGAAACAGAGCGTTCTTGCTGCAGAGCTTTTGATCCGTTTTTATAAATAGCAGAATTTTGTCGTAAAAAATAATGTTTCTGTGGTCTTTTCCTGCAATTAAAATACGGTTGGCTCAGGAACAAGGGTAAAACTAAGTACTTGTGTTTGAGAAAAATTTCTCTCCCGCTCGCTCCCCACTCTCCCTTCCCTCCCGCCCTGCCTTCCTCATCTGCGAAAGCATGTCATTTATGACTTGTTATTTTCATTTAGCTCCACATTTTCCACATGGTAGTGGCAGGCAGATGTCTGATAATGGCATGTGAGACCCAGCAGAAGGGTGTGTTCCACCTGCCTCGCTCTGTATGTTTTTAGTTCGTCCGTGTGTATGGTGGGCAGAGTGAGCGCCGTGCTTTCCCAAGGCATTCTCTGATTCCTCTTGGCCAAGCAGTGTGGTCTTCACATGACCAATCAAATATGTCAAACCGCCAGTGTTTTCCCCCCACATGTACAACAAGAAAATCTGGCTTCAATTATTATTGCACCCCAAGGGGAACTTCCAAAATTCCTCCCCTCCTCATTTGTCAGAAATGAAGCTCTCTCGTTTCCTGCGATTGGCTGAAATATGTCTTTTGATATTAAATCACACCGGTTTCCACTGGCTGCATGACCAAGACAAATGTTTATCATATTTATTTATGTCATTGGAGATGACCCTGCAGCTCAGCAATGCAGAGACTTGGCTGCAGACTCCCATGTAATGTTGATTATGAGTAAGAGAGTCTCCTAAATAAGCTGAAGTTAAGAGATAATTTGGAAAGCATATGAGGTAACTGTGGTTTGTTTAATGTGAAAAATACAGTTTGGGGTTGGGGAGGGTGATGGAGGTACTGTTACAAAAGCCCTAATGAATCTAGACTGACACATCCCACCCAAATCTTACAGGGCTCTTGGTTTGATTTATATTATACTCTGTTGATAAATGTGGTTCCAAATGTTGATTAAGGATCTGTTTCACTTGTTTGTATGTCAACAAATCCAGCTAAATCCAGTTATACACCTCTGATCTCCCATTGCCATTGTTTTTGTACTTGGTGCTTATTGTCATAACATCACGCTCTGGTAGAGGCCTTCCCAGTGTGGCTAAGGGAGGGAAACGCTATATGAAAATTGCCATTGACGTTGCCGAAACAAATAAAACTACTCATGCTGCCGCTACATCTGTAGCCATTTTAAGCCCTTATTTATACCATTTAAGCTCTCATTTGAATTCACCAGCACAAATAAACATATCATAACGAAGCGAAAGCCCTGATGTCATATGCAGATGTTGAATTTTGATTATTCCTTTTGCCTCGTGAATTCGTCGGGATCTTGTCTCTCAAAGGCAAAATAGATGACATCATTTTTTCTTGGCGCTGATGGGACAGTGTTTGCTCACTTGACTGCAGCAGTTCAACTACAGAGACAGCGCTGCCCACTCCTGACATATCTCTACATCTCTTCTACCACATTACAGTTTGTGTATACTGTAGAAGTCCTGTTTTTCTGGAGACAGAAATAGAAAGGCAGTCAGAGTCCCAGTCTCCAGACTACTGTGCCGGCCAGCCAGGGGTCTAAGCACTGTTCGCTGCCAATGATAAGCTGGCATAAATCAGAACTTTATAAAAGGCAAATGATTTCACCTGAGGCCTGCGGGGTTATTTATCTGAGGCCTGGCTGTACAAGTACCAGAGGCTTTGATTTAGTCATAAATCATCCTGTAAGAAACTTGTGTTACTAAACCACTGAGTCGGCAGAGGGAGGAGAGAAGTCAGTAGTGGTTAGGGCCTGCTGCCAGAGCCCCTTTACTGGTTCAGTAGAACAGACTACCTGTTCTGTTGTGGGATCATATTCTTCATTGTAATTGACTATATAAAGTACAGCCTGACCCGATGTGACCCCCTAAACAATACATAAAACCTATTCAGGTTTGAGACAGGTTAGTTAGACATAGACACATGCTTGTTTGACTAATGAGTGTTGTGGATCTGACACACTTTGTCATAGATCATAGTCTGAGCTTAGCCTGGGCTTCACTCAGTTATTATCACACTTCATAATTGCCAAAGTGACTCAACAGTAATGGCATCTTCCCTCTCTCTCTTCCTCCAGGCGGGCATCGAACCTTGGCATCCTGCGTGACCCAGGTTCAGAGGTGGAGGACCGTCAGTATCAGGTCGACCTCCAGTCCATCAACATTGGAACGGCACAGTGGGATCAGCTCAAGCCAGAGAAGGAGGGCATCAAAGGAGGCGTGTCAGCGGAGAGCGAGAGGAGCTCTCAGAACCCTGCGCTGGAGTGGAACATGGCCAGCAGGTCAGCACTAAAGCATTTGCATGAACAACCAAGGGAAAGATGACGCTGTATCATGAATTATTTGTTGTCTCATTAATATAGGAAGTAATTGTTGCATTTTGAAAAGAAATCTTGGTGCATCCACTATAAAGGAGTAAACATTCAAACACCCCACCGGGATTTCCATGTTTCTTTGTGGCTGTCTGATGGAATGAACAGTCAGTTGCTTTCTAACTTGTTGTGTTGAATATTTTTGATCAAAATGCTCAGTGAGTTTGATTGTTTGCCTGTTAGCTCACAGAATCAGAGACATGCACATTAGTGACTAATGTTTGCTTGATTTTTTTTTCACTTTTCTTTTTTTTTTAATAATAATAATGTGTATTACTAGTAATACACATTACTAGTTTTTTTTTTTTATTACTAGTAATACACATTATCTTTATCACTGAAGCAGGCTTAGCTTGCTGAGTTCTTTGCCACCTGATTATTAAAAACACATAAAACAGCCAAACTGTTTGTTACAATGACCACAGCATAACTTCTAGATTACATCGTTACACCCTTTGTCAGGTGCTGTGTGTGTGTGTGATCTGCTGTGAATGTCCCAAAATTGATCTCATCAGTCTTGATGTGGGAGCAGCATGTAGTTATTGAGTTAGCTCCCTATCATGGAGCCTCTCCATGCACAGTCATAATTACAAACCCTGTCATTTTTTTATAGACTCGGGAGCTAAAACAAGCACGAGTGTAACAGCCTGTTTGGCCCCACATCCTTTTTTTCCACTCATGTTTTGAGAGGGAACAGGCCCAAAAATCACAGAATCACAGGCAAAGAGTCCAGATTTGTTCCCTGTCAACTAAAAATAAGCCTCATGGAAGAATGCGGCGCAGAATCAACAGGCCTGATTGAGACTGAATGCTCTCAGGTCGTTGGAGTTTAGAGGGAGGGTGGCCGAGATGCACACAGCGTTCACACACAGACACACTCATGCACACTCACACTAACGCACACAAAAACAATCATACACACTCATCATAAGCACTGATATTTTCTTTACTCTGTATCTCGCACATACACTCACATACAGCATGGTAGTGTTCGGAGGCCTGCACAGACGGCTGCTGCAGGTCACGCTGATGCTGAACTCTCGGCTCTTAGACCTGCTGTAGGAGTCTTTACTACAACAACCAGCTGGCTGTTTGATGTCATCCTCCATTTATCCAATCCCTCATTTCTTGTCAGTGTCCTGCTGTAAACAATTTAATTAAGGCAAAAATGCCCAAATAATATTTTGAAAGAGTTGATTGATTTACTTTTTCCAGGTTGAGCCAAAAAGTCTTTTAGGAAGAATTACTGTAGGCTAATATCAAGTTAAAGTTGGGGAGCTGATCACACCTTTCAAAATATGAAATTTATGGTGCTGTACCAGTAAAAGGATTGTAAACCCAGTCAGCAGTCATTTTAAACAAGTTTGATCATTCAGAGTTATTGATAGTTTTGGTGGCTGTGGCTCAGGAGGTGGAGTGGGTCCTCCACTCATTGGAAGGTCTGTGTGTGGAAGTGGCCTTGGTTTAGATTTGGGAGTGTTTCAGAATGAGTTCACTTTATTGCAAAGCACTGATTTCATATTTGAAATCAGCTCATATTTGAAGAGAAAATAAATATTTCAACCAGTGCTGTCTCCACTCCTTTTTTGGTCAGTTGAAAGATCTTATTGGTCGTATTTCATATCAGTCATTTAGATGAAGCATTCAGCCAGTGAGTCAGAATGAGCAAGCTAGCAGAGCTTTACTTTTTCACATTTCATCAAGACAAAGGAGTGGACCAGTGGGACAGTATCTCTAACCACCAGACCACCCTGGTTTCTTTTTTTTGTCTCCCCAGTAGTTTTGACCATCTATCCCAAAATCCTTCTTTGCCTTGACCTCCTCTAACCGTGGTCGCCAGGGTCTGCTGTAAAACAGTCCTTTAAGTAGCGGACTTGGACCTATGTTACAATCTTACACTATTATTACAGAGTCTGACGAGCTCATATGAGCAAAGGGGTTACTGGGGCTCAATCCACTTTTTTTTTTCTTTTTTTGCTCTCAATTTGTCTCTCTGTCGATGAAAACAGGACTGCTTGGGCCCAGTGCCAAGGCCAGATTGTCTGACAGGGCAATGAGGTGAGATTTTGGGCTCACACTTTGGGCTCCAGAAGATGCTGAATGCCTTTTGAGTGGACTCAACTTTCTTTAGACGTACTATAGCTGCAGGTCTGGATTTCTATTCAGAACTTGATTATAGGATGACCTAACATGTAGCTTAACAGCTATGCTTGTACTCAAAGGATTGACACAGAGAATTATCCTCTAACAAAGGTCACTTTGACAGTCATTTTTCTGCCAAGCATTAGCTTCTACTCTTTTTTTTCAAAATATTTGACATTCACAACAGAACTTTAACTATGCTTTTATGTATTCATGCCTAGAAGGTCAAAGTTTGTTTTTGTTGAGGTTTTTTGAATTTCACCCTAAATCACAGTTTTAGCTTCCAAACAAATCATTCAAGGTGGCTGTGGTTGCCTCCTCGTTCCCCTCTCTCCTTGCCGTGGCGGGGAACGGGACCGGAGGTTCTGTTGGAAACTGGGCTTCGCTGCACTGGTGTGAGCTGAAGTGTATAGCCCTACCCCTGCATCAGCCACCACCACCACCACCCAGTCATAACTGAACATGTGATTTAGAGCGTTCCAACACACTGAGGAAAGGGGAGTCGAGTTCACAGCTTTGCTTGTCTGCTGCAATCACCCGCAGAAATACACCACCTCGGTTGTAACAAGTTTTGACACACACCACTTCCAAAGTTCACACCTTTCCCTCATTCCCTACATCGATACGCTCTCTCTTGCTCTCTTTCTCTCTCGTATGTTCACTCTGCAGTTTTTTGGGTTTAATTCCAGTAGTTGCGGATCTGCAGTGGCCTCAGTTGGCTTCCTGAGGTTTTGCGAGGAAATTCCAGCACCATGGATCCACTGACAGGATCTGTCCTCGTCACAGTGTGTAGTTGCCGGCTAGGAAAGACCCTGTGTCATGGAACTGTGAACTTTCTCCATCTCCCCTCCTGTCAGCCACCCAGTGCAGGCCTCTCTCCTTTCGCCCATGCCATGGATATCTCCACTTACTGTTCACACTGTGTAGCTTTGTATGAAAACAAAGTCATTCTTTCCATCTATTGTGCTTTACACCACACCCAGTCAAAGGTACACACACACACACACACACACACACACACACACACACACACACACACACACACACACACACACACTCGCCCAGAGTCCTCCGGCCCAGTCGGAGGACCCCGTATTACTGGTAAACTGAGCCTCACGCCTCCTAGCCTTGCTGGTGAATGATAGCACCTGTCCCCTGCAACGAGACACTCATTGTTTCAATCCCTGTCTGAGGGGAGATTAGCCAACGCCAATTGGCCTCACAGATCATTTCACCTCCGAATTAGGCCTCCCTCAAACTTTCTACGCAAAGAAATGTGTCAGAAAATAATCCCTTAAGGGCACTGGTAATGCACATTTGTGTAGCAGAAGTGAATATGATATTGGTTCTGCTTAAGTACTGTACTCTAGGCCACCTAGAAACACGGCCTTTTATAATCCTGGCCAACTATAAATATTGGAAGCCGTACCGCTTGATTGTTTTAATAGCAACAGATGTGGCAATTAACACCACCTTATAAAGCCCACTTGTATATTTGTTTTAGTGCTAACAAATGTTCCCACAAATATGACTTGATTGTGGGAATGAACATTAGTGAAATGGAGAGAGTTGATGTGAGAAGGTCTCTATTTGATCTTGTGTATACAATTAAGGGGTGTTCCCAATTGAGACTTGTCAAATAATGTCTCACTCTGTCTCTGTAACCATAGTCAAGCTTCCAGCTAAAATGCGTTAGACCAGAAATTTAAAAAAGCTCACTTATGGGAATATTTCACAGGTCTGGCCTGCGAGAGAAAATCAATTGTGAAGTCTCTTACTTTGAGTTCAGCTTTTCATCCTACTGGTTTGAATTTAAAAAGCCAGAGCAAGTTTGAAATGTGTGTCTGGCTGTCAGCTAAGGGCAAAACAAAAGCTCAGTTTTGAACATTTTGTGGTTTTGACTGTGTTGTGTTGACTTGTCAGTTCTAGGCAGATGGGACAGTCTTACAAATATTTTACAACTGGTAACCATAACATGTTATTAGTAAATAAAAGTTGGGGAATTTTAGTGAATAAATGGTCCCTTATGGTTGCTGTTTGTGTTTTAGTGTGATGCTAGAATGACTTCAACAGCAGATCTATGCAGTTTTGATTAAAGTGTAATCTAGCAATTAATAGTTTTTCAATGAAAATGTCCATTAAGTTTCTGTAAGGTTTATAATATGTATGCTTGCTTGAAAGTGTCAATCTCCAAGTGAGGAGCACTGACTACAATAACTTTTTTCTCAGTCTTTTTAACTGAGTATTAACACTTATGGAAGCTGTCTGAAGAAGCGTCCCCAAAAGGTTTGACCCGGTATGTATCTCTCTTCAGTATCAGGA
>JBAJHX010000036.1:22252156-22275268 GCA_037176925.1 Amniataba percoides
ATAATATGTATGCTTGCTTGAAAGTGTCAATCTCCAAGTGAGGAGCACTGACTACAATAACTTTTTTCTCAGTCTTTAACACTTATGGAAGCTGTCTGAAGAAGCGTCCCCAAAAGGTTTGACCCGGTATGTATCTCTCTTCAGTATCAGGAGGCACCAGGAGCGCAGGGCCATCCTGACGCCAATCCTGACTGACTTTTCTGTTCGTGTGACTGCTGCCCCAGCCATCATCTTCAGCAAGAATCTAGCTCCCGACTGTGGACAGGCCGAGGTCAGTGTCAACACATCTGTCTCTTTAAAGTATTCACAGTTTCTACGAGAGTCAGTTGGTCTGTACTGTAGCAAACTGATCAAAATCATTATATCTGATATTTCAGGGTCTGAACATGTAGGGATAGCTTACAGATTTTCATTCAGATGCAGTGTATTTTCCTTCATCTACTTTGCAGAAGTTTGTTCACTGCTTACACTGACATCCTGTGCCCTTTGACCGTGACCTGTTATAACCATGATTGTAACCATTACTCTTACAATCCGTTGTCCATATGAAAATAGACATAGATTACATGACATGTCAGAAGTATTTACGTTTTGCCTCTTAACATACAGTAACTTACTCATTAGGAGTCCCCTCAGCCAGTCCGCCATGTAATGGAGGCTTTTGACCTGCAGAGTTCAAACCTTTCTGCTTATACAGCTGATGTTTTCTGGCACGGCTCTCTAAGACTTCCTGCCTCTTTGATGCCTCGTCCGTCCAAGCTAACGTTCCCCCTGACAATGCGTAACAGCTAATCCATAGTTTGCACTGACACACGTGCACACACATGCACACACACACACACACAATGTGATTTTGTATAACTCCCTGTGATACGGAGACTCAGAGCCAGGAACAACACAAACAGAACTTTGAATTACACAGTGCAGATAAATTACAACAATTTAATTTTTATTAGTTTTTAACAGATGTATACATGCTTACAATGCAGATGTAACAGCTATCTCCTTCATTTATCTATCATAATCTACAGTCTATGATCTCTATCTACAGTCTAAATTTATTCCCGCCTGCAACATACTCTGTAATTGTAACCTTGTGATATTACGACCTTGTGTGTTAAACTCACAGCTACACTACTCCAGCTACAACTAGTAACAGTGATAATCATGAACATACACTTAATATGATTTGTGAAACTAAATGAGAGAAAAACAAATAGTGATATTAATGGTACATTGGATATTGAATAAAATATGAGCGGTGCTTTTCTGTTTTTAAACAGCGGGTCTGAATAGATTGTGTTTACACAGTAGTGGCCAAATACCATTGTGTGTAGTTACTGTAGGTCTGGCCTGTGTGTATGTGGTTCAACCCAGAGTGTTAGTGAGTGATATCCTGTTAGATGTAGCCTCCAGGCTGAGGTTTGAACTGCTGGCTGTGGGTGGGACCCCTGGAGAGGACAGAGGGAAGAGGGGAACGGGGAACAACTGAGCTAAACAGAGCGAGATCGAGGGGAGATAGAGAGTAAATAGACTAAGAGTATAAAACTTAAGAAAGAGAGAAGCAGCACACAAGTTCACAAACAATCCTGATGTGTTATTGAATGTCTCTCCCCCTCTCTCCGCCCACCTCTGACACTTCCTTTCCCCCCGCGATATCTCTCCCATCTCTCTGTAGGAGGTGGTGGTGTGTGGCCACTCTCTGGAGGTAAATGTCACCAGCAGTCTGGATTTCTACCTCAGCGTTGCCCAAGTGCAGCTCCTTCAGCAGCTTCTCAGAGACAACATCGTGGGGATGGATGCTCCTGAGAAAAGTGGCGAGGTACGTGCTGTAAACAACAAACATGAGTGAGAAAGAGCACATAAATGAATAAATGACAGCATCAACTCACCAAAACACGTATGCATGCACATTCATACAAAAGGCACATTCATGTGGACAACACATATAAGCTGTAGAATACAGCTTTCTTTTTTTGGATTTCAAAGGCCTTCCATTACACCTAAAAAAAAAGAACAGCTAGTATATGATATATGAATTGTGCTGTACTTACATATTAGGTCCTATGAAGCCTGGTTCTAAAGTAGTTATACTCACATGCTCACATTCTTGCCTCCAGCTGACCTCTCCCTTGCTGCTGATGAACCTCTTGTTGATCTTCATGAAGTACCACAGTCTGACATACATCCATTTACAAATCACTGAATGGGTCTATGCCAGCTCCGCTCAAATGTTTTCCTGTTACAGTGCCCCCAACTATCGCCCCTGACTATTTTGGGTGAATCTAACACATTTAAATATTTACTCACTCAGAGTAATGCAGTTCTCTAATGTGACCTTAGTTTACTGTGCTGTGTTCAGCTGCAGCTTTCAGGGCCCTTTCTATTGTTTACAGGACAGGGAGCTTCCAGGCGCCATTTGCCCCGTCTGACCGCTTAATAAAGCTTTCTAATGGAACACAATATAAAAATATTTACCAGCTGTGGTGAGGATAGGAGTCATAGACCAGGGGAAGGGGGCAGAGTAGGGAAGAGGAAGGGGGGATGTGATGAAATTAAGTGAGTTGACAGAGTGATTTTACTGTTATCTCCTCTCAGTATTCTTTACGGGAGGATGTGTGCTGACATGCGCTGAACGTTTCAGATGACTCAGACCCCGTAAAGGCTTCTGTAAAGTGACGTGGTTGTCTTCCCAGGAAAATTTTAAAAAGGTATTAAAGGGAAATTGACGCAGTGATCACACTTTGTATCTGTTACCACTAGAGATGTGCTTGACAGTGCTGCAGTAACTAATTTAGAAAACAGACGAGGTCTAAACATTTACAGAGCAGACTGTCACCTGAAAGCAAACCAGTATCAAATCAAATGCTAAAATGGACATTTTATGCTCAGTGTGTCTGATTTGTAAGTGCAACACCATTGAAAGAAAAGAGTGAAAAACAGCGTGAAGTTTTTTGGCTTCTTTATTTATTCATTTATTTCGTTATTTATACAGTTAGTCCTGAGGAGGTGCCTGCTGGGCATCTGGTTTTGGTTTGGGTGATCTCGGAGCCCTCACCCCTGACTTGTAATGATTCATGGCTTGATTCTGTTGAGGGGCAGCTAACGGCTGCAGAGGGTTCATCCAGGTTCAAGGCAGGATGAGAAAGTTCAGTGAGCAGCTATTCTGGGAGGTCCTTTGGCAACAGTTTAAAAATTTGAAAATATGGTTACACCTCCCTTCTCAAAAAAAAGGCTCTTTGCTTTACTCTATTCAAAGGAAAGGAAAGGTATAGCGTTGTTTTTACCTTTATTTATCATGTCAGTGTAAACTTGGCATAGTTTCCTGTAATAACTAGCTTCACATACACACTAAGCCTTTGTCAGTGTTTTCTGAGCAGCTCCAGCTGGAGATTAAGGGTATTGCTCAAGGGCACTGTGACAGTAGCTGCTTAGTGTTATGTTCTCGTCTTCAGCCATGTTTCCCAGTTTATCCAGGAATGGGAACGGTCAACTTTTTGTTGAGAAATTCACATTTAACCGCTGTGTTATTCCTGCCTTCAGCTGGATTAAGTGAAATTGAAATGACCCATAGGTCCGGAGTGATGTAATATAATGACCATCCATCCACAGTTGAGAAGTGAAGAATATATGCTTGGGAAAATACCTCTGCTTTCATTTAATATTTGCTTTTTGGTCACAGTTGTTGGGAACACTCAGTGTTTCACTTTCTACTTTTATTGTACCATATTAATTTCAGGTGCATTATACCATGTTCTTTAGTCATTCAGTTTTATAGTAGTGCCATTATGGAGTGTAACAGTATCATTAACACTGAGGTCAGTCAGTGTGTGTCTTCACCTCCGTGCAGCTGCAGAGCGTGAAGGTTACTCTCAATAAATGTGGTCTGGCTTTGACATTTTGGACATTCTCTGTAAAACTATTTGTACCTCCATGTATGTCAGTGTCGTAAGTCTTTTGGCGACCGCATCTGTCCGGCTGCTTGGCCCAGACCCTGCAGAAGCGAGGTCAGTATGACTAAGACACGGCTGGGTCCGCTGTCGTTCCAGTCAGCAGAAGCTCATTCTACAAGCTGCAGAGCCCTCTAGTGGCCTGTTTAACTCGGCCGTCGTGTGACACTGAGCTCAGGCCGGCTCCTGCTTCTCTTCCCTCGCAGTCTGCTCTGCCAGCAGCCTGTCTACCCCCTGCTAACACATTAGACACACCACCATCAAATGATATCAGTTCTACGTGCGCTGTCGTTGTTTGGAGTTTGGAACACGTAAAGGATATTGATACAGTTAGAATAGACTAACTGGATAGAATAAAACAGATGCCTGTCCACCCCCTGCTAACAGGTTACAAATAATAATCATAAAGTGCATTTGTACTTCCACTGCCAGATTCCACAATATCAAATCTGGATTTGGATATATCTGTCTTTTTTTTTTTTAATTCAAACCCAACTTCCGTGGTGATATTTATAGTCTTTGACAGTTTTGTTTGTACTTCCTTTATACAACCTGTTCAAAGGATTCAATTTAAAACAGGTCCTGGATCTCGAGCATCTGGTGTAGGGAAATTGTTTTTGTTGTTGTGCCTCAACTCCGCTCTCACAGTCAGCGCTGTCCCCTGCAAGAGTTTAAATTAAACACTGCTCCTTGCTCACTCTCTCTTCTTTCCAAATCTTTTCCTCTCTCCTTTTTTTTTTCTTTCCTAGACATTTTGAGAACACGCTGTTTGCCTCGAACAGATTCTCCACAATCCCGGGCACTGATTTCAAACAGTTCCCATCGCCCCTCACAGCTGTGTTTTATTGTCTGGGTTAATGAATTTGTTTTGTAGGGGCTTTTGGGTTCCCTGGCAGTGGTGAGGCGAGCCAGGCGCGTGGACAATGTGTGCAAGCCTTGTGTGTGATTTCAGTCGTTTCTAGTCGCCGAGCTGTGCTTTGAGAGAATTTGTCCACAAGCGCGTAGTGTGACCCTTGCATGTATGCGTACAGATGCTGTCCTAGATTGTTACTTTCTTGTAATCTGTTACAGTCTGTGTCATTGTGCTCTGTAGCTGTTCGTCCAATAGTTTCTCTGCAGGTTTCCCTCTTAAATCATGACTGAGATGCAAAACAAATGCAGCATGATTTCTCAGCGGCCCATAAGGAGATTTGTTGCTCTTTAAGTCAGTGCATTATTAGGATGTTTATCGCGGCATTAGCCGTGGCCAGTCACAGTTTGACTTCATCTCTGTATTTTTTGGTTGATGTTAATGATGATAAAGTGAGGCTGGGTTGAGATCAGGCAGCTTTCAGCAGCTGGAGGTCCCACAGCCAGGCAGCTATGAATAGATGATAGAGCGGCTTCTGGGACTTATCTCACTGCTCTGTCATCAGCACTGTCACCCAGCAACACAAAAGTGTATACCCTCACACATACACATGCGCACACACACACATGGTCCCAACATTCTCTGCGTGGTAACTGCCTGCAGCCTTTTATATGGGAGCCAGCTCCGTTAACATAAGTTATATGTTCTTCAGATAGAGCGACTGAGAAGTTAATGACTTCGTGCTAAAGTGTGCAAATCTCTCATCTTCCCGGGAGCCTCTCATTCCATTCTCCCTTAACTACCACTTGTGCCCCCCTCCAGCACACACACACACACACACACACACACACACACACACACCATGTCGTTCTCTTTTTTGCCACCTCAATACCAACCACGGCTTTTATGTTGATTTACAGTGCACCCTCTCATTGTTGGCACAACTGTCTGGCTGTCATGCAGTTGCCACAATGACAAGCTTCCAAAGTATTTTAGTAATGTCCCACCAAACTGGTAAAGAGCAAGAATAGAGAATATTAAAAAAATTGCTTCCCTCATCCCATGTGTGCGTCTCCATCTCTTTGATACACACACACAGAGGCAGTCCGGGTCAGCCATGTGCTTGTACCACAGTGTGAGAGGAAAATACCCTCTGGTGCAGGGGAAGTCCCGCTCGGCTTCATCCTCCACCTCATCCTGGGATGATTACACGCATGGGAAACAGGGCTTTAGACTTCCTCCAACACTCTCCACACACACACAGGCCGATGCCAGTGCACACACAAACACACACTCAGGCTGTACCCAGGTTCAGGACAAGGTATCAGGCCTCACAGGAACCACTGAATTACAGTTTTTAGTAAACACACATGGGGAAAACCTCTAAATCACCCATTACCTGCCTTATCTCTATTCTTCCTCTCCCCCTCTCAGCTCTCTTTTCATTTATTTCCTTCCTTTTTGTATCACTTACTACATCAGTTGACATTGTGAGGCTATATGCATCTCTCTCTACCACCTACTTTGTCTTAATTCTCAATCTCCTGCATCCTTTACCCTTCATCTAACTGTTCTTTCACTCCCCTTTTTCATCACTTTGCTCTGTTTTCCATGCTCTTCATCCTCTCTCATTCATCTCTTTTTCCCTCTCGGGACTGGCACAGCTCCTGGTTGGAAAAGTGTCGGTCGTTCCAGAGCGACGCTAGTTAAGTAACTTAGCTGGCTGACACTTAGGAGGGTTCTTCCTCTGGAGACAGATAGAATTTGACAGTCTGTAGATTATGATATTAATGCACTATTACACTTGTGTAGTTTTAGACGCCTGTGCTAAGGACGCACACAAGCTGCACTCCCCCGCAGAGCCGGACTGATGTGGCACTACAGACAGCGGTCGCCAGCCAAAAGGAGAACTGAATTTACAGTAGGCACGAACACGCCGGTCGGTAGCTGGTTTGGTTTGTCAGTGGGTTTGGGCAGCAGTTTTAGGTTATTAGTGGGGAGGAGGCAGTGTTTTACTGATGCGTGTGCTTTTTTTGTGCATGTCATCCACACAGCCACTCAACTGTGGTTAAATGCATTTTGACAGTACAGGATTTTTATGTTATTTTTTCATATATTTTAAAGTTGTCCATCACAGAGGCCAACGAATCTTTCCAATATTTTATTTGTCTTTTGATAAAAAGGCCGTACTGTAATGTAAAACAGTCAGCAGAAACAGCTAAGATGTCCCAGAGCTCGTGCTTTCTCTTGCAGATAAGTAAATTAATAAAATGTCTGAAACAAATGAAGACCTCTGTGAACCCCAGTTTTCACTCCAAATGCTACTAAACATCACACTGTGGGAGAATGGAAGCTCTGCGACCTATTTTGCCCTCTTGTCTAACAATTTAGCTCTCGTTCATGCAGGAGTATTAGCTGAATGTCAAGAGCGCACAAGACGGCTTATCTAAGCCATGGTGTTGTTGACAAGCTTGGCTCAGTGTGCGACCTGGGGCTGGATCCTTGTCTGTGTATGTTTAAAGTAAACCATTTCCAAGACCGCTCCTCTTTGTGATGAGTGTTTCATATTGTCTCGTAGCTGTTGAGCTTTGAGAACCAAAGTTTCCCTCTCGACCTCCGATCTTTCCAGGACAGTGAGGTGTCAGAGGAGCTTTTATGTGCTCTGCTGGCCAACAGAAATAGGGAGACATCAGATGAGAGTGAAAATCCGAAGCATGGAAAAGGAACAGAGCAGACAGTAAGAGAGTGGAGACAGCTTGAGACAGGGTGGCCAGAGACAGAACAGAAGAGGGAACGAGGAGTAAGGGAGAAATCCGCAGAGATGAGACATGACACAGTGAGAAAAAGCGAGCCTGAATCTGGTGTTTGCTTTAATTCCTGGCTCTGTCCAAAGTACTGGTCTGTAAATGTGGGAGCTGACGTTCCTGAGAGGTCAGCTCTTAACCAGTCAACCTGGCTATTAACCCTCTCTGAGGGCCAGATCCCTTTCACCTTGACCTTTTCCCATCCTGCTTAGCGCTATTTTCCTTTGCCCTGTTGCTGCTGAGAGTAATAATAAATAAGGCTCCCTGCGCAGCCATCTCCTTTTCCATTTTGGCTGCCTTACATCTGTTAAGTAAGCGTCGTTGTCTCAGCTTATCTTAAACATACATATTTCCATAGCCAGTGTTCATCTCACTGCCCTTCTTTTGTTATGAAACCGTATCTTTTTTTTTCCTTTTTTTGTTCACGTCTCACTGACCCTCCTGTGTGAATCAACTGCTAATTGACAGCCAGTCATAACAACTCACCTTCACTGTTCAGCCCCAGCACCCCGACCAACCTTCTTCTCAAAGCATAACCGTGGTACATTCTTAAATTGGCCCCTTGGAAACTCAATCTATTTGAGATCAGTAGCAGCTGAATTTGCTCTCTCCTCAATCGGTTTTGGCGAAATTGGCGTGAAAACTCCAGATAAAATCACAAAGGTTGGAATTCTATTAGACCCTGGAAACAAACGGCGCCTTTGAGGAGAGGCAGCGGGCCCCCACGGTGAACTCTGGGATCGGGTGTCGACTCAGGTGAGGAGGAGTCAGGAGTGCCCTCTCTCTCTGCCTGCAAGGGAAACAGGGTCACACACCCAGGGGACTAGTAAAAGAAGGGCACACCAGGCCAACCGGTATAGACACATATGTCCACAAACCATAGTTGACTTTGCTCAGTGAAAAAAAGCCCAGAATTTTTTTCTGAAGAGGTGAAAAGAGGAAACAGGCTTTTTTTTTCTCTACACCTGTATAAGCAAGATTCCACCTAGAATAACAGGTGATGGAGAGTATTGGGTTCTCTCTCTGTAATTTGGATGGTGTAGTAAATGTGTGTGTGAGTGTGTGTGTGCGCGTGCATGAGTGAGCCAGAGCGTGTGCATGCATTCGCACATGCGTGTGGATGTAAATGTTTGCATTTGACTATTCAAATGTACAGTATCTGCTTCTTCCTCACTGTGATCTTTCAAGTCCTGTGGTCGACTGGAGCACTACTGAGTTCCTCTTGGACTGCTCTCATTAAACTAAATATTTACCCTAAAACAAAATTCACACATCATTCCTGGCTTTTGGAGGATTTTCCATGGGTGCAGGCACTTTTTCTTTTTTCTTTTTTCCATGTCTCTGCTACCATGTTATCCAGGTCACATAGGGGTAACATATTAAACACTGAGTCCCCATGCTCTATCTCAATCAAAGCCACCCCACAGTCATATGTAGTGCTTGAATTATTAGGCAATTAATTAATCTAATCGAATGTATAATGGTTTATTAAGTGTGTTTACTTTAAGAACCGTCTTCTTGTGTCACATGTTTCTTCAAGTGCGTGTTTGAAGACACGAACATTATTCTATGTATACCATAAGTGCTATGTATGTACGTATGTGGGAAATGACTGATGTCTTTGTACTTACGGCTTATGACTGTCCCTGAAACCTGATAGAGGCATGTAAACCCAAATGATGTCTAGGCAATGATAGATATGCACAGATAGGTGCCACGGAGCCACTCGAGGCCCAACTTAAAAACATAGCTCAGATGTTCTGAATAATCAAGAGGTGCGCTTGGATTTTCTACCTCACCTGTTTCACTTTGTCTGTTTGGAGCTGTTCCATGAATCCTCAGACACACCTCACATATCCCAACTTGGAGCAGTCCACAAGCTAAAATTAACTCTTGATAATGTGTTCATTTGAGTTACCGTATTTTGGTTTGCCAGTACTCCAGCCAGAGCAAAAAACCCACTCCTGATATGCCTGATGGTGAGTTACTCTTACAGTTTAGAGTATAGCAGGTGTTCCTTCCATGTTAAACTCTGCTTCTGAATCCCAGCAGTGCAGCCAAGTGATCAAGTCTTAAACACCTAATATTGTTCCTGTTCCTGCAATGTGCTGCCCTGCATTTCAGCCAAATAGTCAGCTTAGCTTTTTTCCAGTGTTTAACTCTGGTCCTTTTTGTACCGATGTGTCCTCTTGCTTTGTCCACTGTGTCCCCCATATTAAGGCCTGCTCAGGCAGATGAGGGGACAGGGGGTCTTACATCATTCTCCTTTGAGAACCTAACATGCAGCACTTTGGAGCCTTTGTCTCACTCAGCCCTGGGAGCACATCCAGAGAGAAATTAAAGGAAGATTACTTCAATCCTCCTCTTCTAATTTCAGCTCTGTAAATAGACAGTGAGCCAGGATTGTTCTGTCTTCACGCCGCTCTTTGAATTTGTATGCAATCTTACTATGTGTGTTTTTGTGAGTGCACTGTTGCGTGTGTGCGTATACACTCATTTCTGAATGCGTATATGCGCTTGTGTGTGCTTGCACGTGTGCGCCTGTGTGCGTGCGCTGTCTCCCCAGGGTGTGGGCTGATCACAGCAGCATTGCTCACAGTCCTCAGCAGACCACCTGGGGCTCATCTGCCCCCCTTCAAACCTACACCTCCCACCCTGTCCTGCTCCAAACGGCCTCATCTCACCTCAGGTCGCCGTTGTTTTCCCTGCTGTTGCTGTTTCCCCATGACCTCGTTACTAAAGCAGAGAATTCAGACGTGGCCGCCAGGCAGCGCAGGGAGGCGCTACAGAGGAACACTTTATGACCTAATGAAAGGCATCTCCGCTGCTTTTTGAAGTCTGTCAGACGTCTGCTTTCGTGAACCGCCGAGCCCATGCTGAAGACAATGCAGTTTGAAGTCTCTTTTGTTGTTTGTTTGTTGAAAACATAATGCCAAAGCTAATGATGTTAAGTTGAAAGCTTGGATGAGTGATTTTGAGGGCCAGGCTGAAACCTGATGATGACTTTGCTGCATAGCTCTCCACTACACTGAGGATGTGTTTCACTGTGTGCGTGCCTGTGAATCATAGTGCTTTGCCACACTCTGCTTTACCCACTGTGGCGATGAAATGAAAGAAGAATCACACTGGATCAGTGCTCTTAAAGTTCATTCTTTCAATGACATGCAGGATTTCTCACAGTAGCTCGCCCACAGACACTTCACACCCACGACTTTTGGACACCTCCGTCCCCATCAGGCCCACCTCAGTCAGTGACTCTTGGCATGTGTAAACACTGGAGCCTGAATATTAGATTAGAAAATTACCCCCGCACAAATCTCAAACCTAAATAGGGACAGTGGCAGCTAATGAGAGCCAGTTGTTCTCTACTCCATTCCCATGGAAAGAAAGAGGAGAGGACAAAGGAAAGAAAGTCTGATGATGACTTCTGCTATGGAGGCCAGGATCACAGCAATTAAGACAGACCCCAGGGGTGCCTCTGTCTCTCATTCACTTTCACTTCTACCGTAATGTGTCTTCTAATCACACCTTTCTCCACATCTGGCTTTCATCTGAATGTAATCAGTTACCTAATAAAATGTGAGCAGTCTGGTTGCTGTTGTCCGGGGTTGTAGGACAAGGAGTTACTATACAGTAGATGTTTTTGTTTTAAATGCAAAGGCCATTCAGTCATTTATCAGCCACATTCATTCTGCCAAGTTCTCCATTTAGAGTTAGCCCTGTGATAACTTTATCACACAATACATACATAAATACATCTTTACTGTCCCCGTTTGTTTACCATGTGGCTGATATCTTGTTTATCATTATTGATGGAAACATTTGTTGATAAAGTCCATTCAGCAGCATCCGATTCCGGCCAAAAGATTATGTTGGATGAACAGAGAGAGTCTGTGTATCATTTCTGAATACTTACATCATGACGGCGGAGCCACTTTTCCCCTTTGTTTGTTTTCACTAACACACTCGTGGTGTTAATCTAGAAATTGTCTTCTGGCATTTTTGAACTCTTCCTTCACTGACTAATACACATCGCGTCCTGCTTATACAAACAGCCAGTGTTATTGTAGCGATATGGGGTAATTCCTGCGTGTCCTCATGATCACCCCTAAACCGAGCGTCAGGGTTTTATTGGTGGATCTGAGTCTGGGTTTTTGGTTTAGATTGGTGGATCTGTTGAGGATGACTAAAGCAATATGTCTCCTGTTGAGCTTTAAGGGTGGTGTCTGTCAGACCTTTTAAATCATTCTTGATTGCCAAAGCTTAGGAGCAGGGCACGGTGGGTTTGGCGTGGTCCCCCGAAAGCCTGCAGTCGCACTGGGAAGGCCTCGGTCTTAAACCCAGCGTGTTAAGTTCAACGCTGCAGCCTGCTGAATGTCAGAGCTGGATCCAGCTCTGCTTTACTGAGCAAAAGCAATCCGCGTTCTATTTGTGGCAAAATATTTGTAAGCAAACTGTGTGCAGTGGTAGGAGAGAGCTCGTTCTGAAGTTCAATCAGTTTGGCCGCCTCCTCTCCCAGAGCCAGGTTTTTGTCGAGCAGCGTACTCTAGTTCCCCAGATGGACCACATTAACTCACTCCTTCACAATTTTTCTTTTCATTCTCCAGCCTTTATCATTTTGCATCTTTGTTATCGAGCCAGAGCTTTTCAAAGCTGTAAAGCAGCTGAAAACCAAAGACCGTCATCTCCTTGTTCGTGTTTTCTTGTCAGTTCATCTTTCCATAGTTCTTTTCCGCT
Organism: Amniataba percoides; assembly: GCA_037176925.1. NCBI lineage: Eukaryota > Metazoa > Chordata > Actinopteri > Centrarchiformes > Terapontidae > Amniataba > Amniataba percoides. The sequence continues at coordinate 22,264,498 of JBAJHX010000036.1, forward strand.
TAGGTGTTTCACAGGCATTCCTCTAGTTAGACCAGCCAAGCCATGCTCGGTTCCTCGCCCCCTCACTTCTACTTCAGTAGGTCTTTCCGGGTGGAAAGTGTTCCAACTGACCCAGCGCTTTAGGAATGTCAACATGCATAAATTATTACTGTCACAAGCATGTTTATTCACCCCCCCATATGTCACGTGGCATCAGGGGAGCAAGAGAGTGTCTGACATGGTAAGCAAAATACTCTCACATTGTTATTTCTCTCGCTCTGTTCAAAGCGCAGATTGAGGGACTAAGGAGTGATGCCTGGGGGCCTGGACTGTGGGAAGAGAGAACGAAAAGGATATTGTCTCTCGTGCTCCTTTGAGAAACATGCTGTTAGACCCTGGAGGAGTAAACCCACCCACCAGCATTACCGGGTGGAGGGAGCTTGTTAAAATGGCCCCACTCGGCGCCCTGAGCTTTGGAGTACGCTGTGTTTAAAATACAGTTGACAGTCACTCCGGAGCACTCTGCATCCATTTGCGAGCTCCGGGGTCGCGACCTTCCATTGCTTCTTTGTTGTGGTTCAGTTGAAGTGCATAGCAGGTTGCCTTTGTTATTGAAACAAAGTTGAATGTATTAAATGACTGCCTTTGATGCCCTTTTCTGCTTTGTGGCCGCTGTTATGGCGCACAAAGAGCGGTGACTTCATATTATAAATGTCTTCCCCCCTCTGTTTTCCACAAGAAAATGAGAGAATGAATTGCGGCCTTTATGGCGTTTGGTTAAGTATTATTGTTATTATTTTTGATTAAGACGAGGTATTTGAGCATTGAGGTTTTCTTCCATCGACACAAAAGCGCAGAGGCCTGCTATCAGCTTTATGGTTCTAGTAAACAATAGCGGGTAGCACAGCAGGGGCCTAACCTGTAAACTCTGATGTAGTCAAGATACAGAAGTTAATTTCCATGCAGGCGTCCTGCAAGCAAGTAGCTCAACTGAATAGTTCTGTCAAAACGATTTAGTAATATGACTTCCATGTTTTTCAATGTGAATTCTACTGGAGTTACAAGAGGCCATGGGAAAACTGTGATAAACATTAAACAATTTTTCAACATGAAATGTAGCTCAGTTCCTAAGCTGACCTCACCTGACTACTATGACTACTGCGGCCGCCTGCCACTGGTTTCAATTCAGCCCAAAAATGCTACTAATTGCATCTCGTTTTCTCTCCACAGTAACTGTCATATCAGTTAATACACAAACATATATTTTACTGTGATTGGAAAATCTGGGGAAGTGAGAGCCAGAAACGGAGACACAATACATGTGCAGGACCTTTTTAAGTAGACAAAAAGCCATGATATAGTTTGTTTTTTTGTTGTTGTTTTTTTCAATCCTGATCTGTTTCTGGTTCTCTGTGAAAAGTCCTGTCCCCACCAGCCTCAGTGTCTTCTTTGAGCAATGCTGTAATTTTCTAATGATGTCAAGTTGCCGACCTGTTTCACTCAACACTAATGAGTTCTTTTTATACCGCTGCCTTGACCTTCTCCCACAATTAGCACTGTTGTCACTTCTTTGTGATGTCACTCAGCCTACCTTTCCATTCACAAGTACTTTGATTATGTCACCAAATTACATTTAACTGTTTAGTATCGATTCCCTGATGCCTTAACTGTGTGTGTTTAGAGGCATTTTGTACTTTCTCATGCAGTTCATTCACAGTGTGTCTAACTACGTACTGTACATTGTACTAGCACATTTTATTTACTTTTTGAACATCTTATTTTTGTTTTGGGTTTTTTTTTCTCACATAGTGAACATGTGTCTGTGTCCTTTTCAGTTCTTTTCTTGCTCCCTGTTACTTTTATTTCCTGAAACTTGGGCACCCTTGAAGCTTTTATTATATAATTTGTTTGGATTCAGACTCCAGTGGGGATTTGCTGCTGTTGAATAGACCCCTTTGAATGGAATAATAGTCACCTTTGTTACTTTATTTATTATATTCTTTCCTGTCGACTACCATGGACTCCTTTACCATCTTAAAACATCCAGATTTTCATATTCCCTGATCTTTGAACCCAAATTGCAACCTACTTTTCATTCATCTGGAAACAATCAACTGCATATGTCGTATTCAGATGTAAAAGTTATGTTGTCATATTTGAGTAGCCAGCCAGCACTATAAACGGGTGGCATTTGGATGATGTGACATTTGCTTCCGCATATTAGCCTTCCTCCAGCCAAGCTGTTCTGAGTTACACTGACAGAAATGGGGGTCAGAAGTCGTACAGATGCACTCTGATATGGTTGGCACTTGGGAGACTCATGGTTTCACACTTTGGGGATTATCCTCCATTTTCCAGAATGTTCTGCCTAGAGACTCTGAGGGGATGACCTCATGATTGGCTGATCGTGGTTGGTTGGGGGGGAGGGGGGGGTTATGTGTGTAGTCACACGTTCATGATCATGATCAACTAAGTCCAGAGAAAGATTGCATTGGGATCTGGAAACAGGGCTTCAGTGCAGCCATTATATAATATAATAGAAAGTAATGGTTGGAAAAGGGGATTTCTGCTGGGACCGGGCCTGCAGCTACAGTGCATGTTTGTATTCTGAATTTATTGCCCTCTGTCAATGAGTAAATTGGCGAAAGGTTGAAGAATATAGACTACAGAGCCATAGGTTTATGTTTTTCTGTATACCTGTTCTCCTTTTAGGTGAGTAGGATCTAACTAAGCCCAGAAACATGGGGATGAATCCACTTATGTGCTTTAAAACTGTAGCTGAGATCAAACCCTGGGAAAGCAACTGACTTCATGTGTGTTTATGTATACATGTTTGTGAATGCACTGATTGCATGCATTGATTCAAACGGTATGAAACACTGTGTCCTGTGGTACGTTTTCTCATTGTCTCTTTTCCTCTACACCCCCAATTGTGTTCCCCATTATCCATTATTCCACTTGTAAGCACATCTAAATATAGACCAAGAATTTGCTTAGGGGGCACTCTCTTAGTAGTGGTGGTTAAAGAGAAGACGGGGTATTTGCTGTAATTGTAAATGCATGTGTACAGGCTAAGCTTGGGAAGAGAGACGGAGAAGCATAAAGAGTATCTGGCAGTTTCTCCTGGCTCTTGCTCTTTCCCAGCTGCTGTGCAGCTTATTTGTCCCTCCAACGTGGGGCGCTCCTTGGAGTGGACATTTTGCCTTTGCCGAATACCTTTTCAAATACCTCCTTACCTCAATACAAGTTTCACCCGCTTAACACAACACACATGGAGACAGGTCCAGGCCCTTTTCTGCCTTTGCTCCCCTCCCCATTGCTTGGAAAATCTTACATTTCTACTGCAAAGAAGTGCACACATCCTGTCCTCATTAGGCCAGGGAAAAGAGAGGGATCTGGCAAGGCCGATCCTATGGAAGCCCCACACATGAGCCTGGACGAACAGAACAGAACAGGCAGGCAGCAGGCATGCCGCGGCGTTTTATATGGCTCTTGTTCTTAGCCTTTGATGACACTGTTTAGAATAGGAAATATCTAATAAGTCAAGTATTCTGTCTAATGTGCTGCCAGTGGGTTTAGTATTTGCCTGGAGGTCTTGAAACACTATCTCCACCACAGCAATAATATACATTCAAAATTCTCATGGAGTGGGTGGGAGGGGATGATGTAGAGACGGGGTGGGGGGGCAGCTGAGACTACATGCTGTAATAGCAACCATGTGCAGGTTGGAGCAGTCGAGGGTGGGATAGGAGGGGACATACCTTGGGTCTGTTGAACGCTCCTTTTCTATATGTCTCCTCTGTTTTACAATTTATCATGATCATGTCTCAAAAGACAGCAGTAGTTAATTGAAACTGACATAGTGCCCATTAACGTGGATGGGAAACATGGGAAAAGGCCTCAGTGATGGTGTTGGATGTGTTACTGGAAAAGATGTTAATTAATGAGCCCAAGTCTCCTCATGATGCACCTGACAAGCCTTTAGCTCTAACAGGAGAGTGTGAAGAAACTGAAACAGCCATTCATGTTCTCATATGCCCTCTTTGCTCTCTGTCTTTGAATATTTTTTTCTTGTGTGTTTCTGTTGGTCTCAGCTCTGCTGTATGTTGCGGGGGTGGTTTGAAGTATTTTTTTTTCTCAGTATCTACAAAATATTTTCCGTGCGCTTGGGAAATTTTCGAAAAAGTAAACGCTTCTGTTTATTCCAGCTTTTTTTACCCACACGTGTCAGTTCTATATAAACATGTCGCGTAATTTATTATTTGGTAGGTAGCGTTTAGTTTTATATGTTTGTCCCGTTTCCGTCCCATGGGAGCCAGTGGAGGCTTCTTTATAGTCTTGAAGATGGCATGCTTTGGTAGCAGAATAAAGATGCCTGTTTTCATTGTTGCTTGAAACCCAGCAACCTACTCACATTGATTTATATCATCTGTCACTGAAAGCTTTTTATTGCCACAACGGCTGGAACTCTCCCGACATCCGTTAGCTGGAGCCAAGCATAAAATCTCGGCCGCTTTATACACAATACCACAGTCACTGCACGAAACAATTCGATTTGCTGGGTTAAGGCCCTTGTTTTTAAAGACATTTCCAATATTGCAAGAAGTGCAAAATGATTTAAAAACCGCAGAAAAAGTCCCAGAGCATGCCTTTAATGTCTCTGTGGCTATACGATGCTCTCCTTCTTTGGTCAATTTGTCCATGGTTTCAATCAAGCAAGTTATTTGGTTTGTGTCCTCTTGTAAAGTCAGGATCCAAACTAGAAACAAACTCAAAAAAAAGAAAGAAAGAAAAAGGTCTTATCCACTTTGATGCAATTCTAACACAGCATCTTGGTTTGGTTTGAGATAAAGTAGTTTATTTGAATGCAAATTAAATTATCATGTTCATCACATTTATCAAGCTAGTGCATATGTTTAGAGGTGTTTGTGTTGTTATGTGGGTTGCAGCTGTGTGTCTCTGTATGTGTGAGTGTGTATGGGGTTTCGATTCTATGTTTTTTCTCTCTCTCTTTTATTTGTGGATGATATCAGGGGTTTTAGAGTTACCAGTGGAGTGTTGTGCTGTATGTGTAAATGGTCAGGGAGGACATTCTGGTTTTGGTTTTCAGTTTCTACCTTTGGAAAAGGTCTGTTTTTTAGTGGCTGTGGTGTGTCTAACACCGTGTTATCAGTTAAACCATAAATAATATGTTTATGAAAAAAAAAACAAAGCAGAATATGTGTATAATGAATCATCATGTATCTCATGCTGCAAGGTGTTTTTTTTGGGTGTATTTAGGTGTATTTTCTCTTCCTCTTCAGTTATATTATTTTCAAATAGTATCAAATTGCATCTCTGATTATGAGGTTAGGCAAATTAAAGCACTTTTTTGCCCCCCTTCAGACCATCTCCTGTTAAATTCAAAGCCCAGAAAGTCAGTGTCAGAGTTAACACAGCCTCACCTTTCACCGTTTCTTTGTGCAGGTGCGTCGACAGGAGCAGAAGCGTAGCAGTCGAGACCCCGCCGCAGGTGCTGACATCTCATCGCGTCACAGCGGGACCGGGCAGGACAGCGGCTTCGGCAGCGACAGCGCTCGCATTCGTATTGTCCAAATAGAGCAGCAGAGTGGAGCCAGCCACCACTGCATCGCTAGGCCCTCCCACAAGTCCACCATCACCAAGAACCTCAGCTTCATCCCTTTTGATATTTTTCTCACCGCTAGTAGGCTGTCCGTCATGACCTATGCTTGCTCCAGTCCCCCAAAGGCCCTTCCCTCATCGTCGGACACACCGGGCACGCCGGAGAAGAAGGAGCTTGGGGATAAGGTATACAAAGCGCCTGTGACATGAAAGCTCTCATTCGTGAGTCAGTTCCTGGATTTGTCGGCCATCCATGTGTGCATAATTATTCCTACCATACAAAACAACAGTTGTGTCATTTATGTGTGGACTGTAGCAGTGTCTAAGTAGAAAGGATCATTATTTGACAGTTCAACTTTGTAATTTTGAATTACATTATGTGGTTGATGAGAGTCATTTAATACAGTCCAAATTCATCTAACTGAATTTAATCCAACTGTTAGTCACTGCGATCCCCTTCAATCTGTCACAGCCCATCTAGCTAGCTAAAGACATTAAATGTGTACGTATGATGTGTATTAAAAAGCTCTTACACTGAGTCGGTGGTAATGTGATCTAGGCAGATACGGAACTGAAAGATTTCCGGGCACCAGTTCAATGCTGTCCCACAGAAAATAGAAAAACAAACAAATAGTTGTCACAAGTATTTAAAATTGTGAAGATTTCATTCCTGGAATGAGCGAATGAATGTCTGTTTGCTCACATCTACACTGAGTGGTCAATTTATTTGGTACAGCCAGTACCAAATAAAGAACAGCCACAACCTCTCATGACTGATTTAAAGTATATGGATGGGGTCAACAGGATCTGTATAAACTGCATGATGCTTGTGATTTATGATGGACTAAAACTATTAGTCATGTTTTCTAGCATCTTATTAAATCATTGTCTCAATAATTGCAGTGAATATTGGCTAAAATATGTCCTGACGCATTACTCAGTTGTCTCTCTGTGTCTGCTTCAGTTGGGAAAGAGCGCCCTCAATCAGCCAGAGATCCCGTCTGAGTCTCCTCCAGCCTCAGCCTCCCCGACTCCTGATCCTGCTCCAGCTGCCCAGGGCTCCCTTGCAGGCCTGACCGCTGAGGACATCCTCAACAGCAACACTTCCCAGCCAGCCTCCCCGCTTTTGAGAGGCAGCCTGCTCTCCCTGGACGGCCTGCCAACTCCCAGCCGCTCCTCTGCCCGCCAAGCACTGGGTGTGACCATAGTGAGGCAGCCGGGAAGAAGAGGGGCTGGAGACCAGGTGCTGGAGCCCCTCCTGTACCTCCAGGTGATGCAGCCCTCTGCCCTGCTCAGCTGCCACCACCGCAAGCAGAGGATGGAGCTGTCTGTGTTTGATGTGGCCTTAAGAGGAGTAGCTTCTGACTACAAGTGCCTAGGTAAGAGAGATCAGAGAGAGAGACTGGCAAAGTTTGTGTAGGGAAGAGCTACTGACTGGATCGTGTTAGTGGGACCTTATTTAAAGGACAGAGAATGTTACTTTGCTACCAACCAGTTATACCCACAAAGACATGAACTAAGACACTATTAAATCTGTTCATGTTAAGTACGCTAAAGGTTAAAAAAAGTTTTTAAATGTTTATTTGTCTGTCCTGTTCACTTCCTTTCTATGTGCCCCATTTATCCTTTTTTTGTTTCTCTGAATCTCTTTATCTTTTATCTAGATCCAGGAAAGACTCTGCCTGAGTCTCTGGACTACAATGTGTTCTGGCTGCAGACGGTAGCAGGAGAGGCGGACAATAAGACGGGCATCCCTCCCCCTCTGCTCTGCCTCCAGATCAAAGATTTCCTCAATGGACCAGGTGGGGATCGTGTACACGCACACACACACACACACACACACACACACAAATGCGCTGTTCAACACATACCACTTCTGTAGACTCACGCTAACATACTTGTTTACTATTGTAAAGCATCCGTTTCACATTTAATACAATTTCAGGGGAAATGTCGACCGCTGTGAAGCAGCAAGCAGAGCACACGCACACACGCACACCACCAAACACAGACACACATACACCCACACACACACACAGGCACTGATCAAACACATACCAGAGGCAAAAAATACAAAGGTCTACTTTTCTGCTGTGTGTGCAGATGATGAGCAGTCTAAATGACTGTGCGGATGTTTTCTACAGTACTTTGAACAGCACATTACAAGCTCCTGTGGATTTTAGTGTGTGTGTAACATCAGGCTCCTGTGGATTTGCCTTTCACAGGGTTTGGTTGCTTATTTTTAGACTGATATGATATCCATATGAGTAGCTTTAAGCTAAGGTTGTTGACCTAAGGGTGTGGTCGACATCCTACCCAAATAGAACAGCAAGGAATAAAAGCGTGAGTGGGCTTTTGACCATATGAGTGTGTGCAACCTTGTTATCCCTGCGAGGGTTTCATAGAGAGTGTGTGTAGGCGCAGGACATCCTTCAGAGTTCAGCTCCCTGAACCCAGCAGGCCAGATGCTGCAGATGCACACACACACACATGCTGACACCCAACTACGGACATATTTTGACATATCGTCTGTCTTTCCTCCACATGCATACAATCATGAACACATACTGTGCATGTACACAAGAAGGAGCTCCAGGCTGAACCGTAGGTGTTATTGATGATGGTTTGGGGAAGCGAACAGCCCCCTCGCCTACACTCATCCCTTCCTGCTGTCAGCGGAAAGCCCTCAGCTTCTCTGTCCACCTGGAATCACACCACACAACACAATGCGGCTCTCTGTACGCCACAGCAATCACACAGCACAGCCACACACCACCAGTGTCCATCTACCCCTCTGCTCATTCCAGATGACGCCAGCAGTCAAATTACAGCGAGCGTGACCTTTCCATGAGGCATGAATTACATGAGATTTTCAGTCAGGTTCTGAGCTTATACGGTAAATATGACTCCTTTATGATGGGGGATACACGGGATACATGAGAGGATGGTTGGTGTAGTGAGTAAAGAGAGACTTTGCTTCATAGAGCTGACCTCTGACCTCCCTTTGGAAAGAAGCAAGAAAAACAAGAGAAAAAAGTATTTAGATTAATTTAGTTTGAGTTGGTTTATTTATCTATTAAAAACAGCATAATTTTCAGCATTTGTAGTATAATTTATTAACATGGTGGTTCACCATTTCACTGGACAGAATTTGTGTCCGATCATATCTCTAAAGATAATTAAACTGTGCCGTGCTTACATCTGATTCGAGTGTTTACCCGAAGCACAGATGTCGACATTGTGCAATTACAGTCAGGTGTTTCCCTTGAACTAGTAAAGAGCAGAACTATCTTCGTCTCTGTAGGATAACTTCGGTCATAATCACGTACTCACACATACAAACAACACCCTCTCAGATGAGTCAGACAGGATCCAGGCTCACTGTCAGGTTGCCCCAGGTCAGGCTCTCCTGGAAATATCTGGAATCGACCACACATGCTACTGGTTCACCTTAACCCCATAACCCACACACACACACATTTTCAACTTTGTGTTGGTAGTGAGATGACTCTCTGGTTGAGATAATTATCCTCTTCTGGGATGGGGGTGCAGAGGAAGATGCTACAAACAGCAGGAGAATCAGTGGACTGATGCTGACTTTTGTTGAATACAATCATTCCTGTTGTGTGCACCACACGCACAGGTCTGAAAGATTTATCTGTCTTAACTGAAGCATCAGCAAAGTAAAAATGTTCACTACAAATGTAGGTCTGGTGAGACATGTTTTAAAGCCTCTACTCAGTAAAGTTTGATTGTTTGTATTCACCTAATTTAAATATGAAAGAGGCAGTGTAATGAACAATAATGGATGGGTTGCTGAAGACAAGATTAGAAAAAGAAAAAGTTCATCCTGCATTTTATGTATCTAACCCCTGCTGTTTTCACAGATGGTTTATTTGCATGTGCAAGTCTTTATAACTGTCTGTCGCTGTGTGTGTGTGTGTGTGTGTGTGTGTGTGTGTGTGTGTGTGTTTGCGTTTGTGTGCGTGCTGCGATGTGTATGTATCATGTCTGGCGGCTCTACTTTGATTCGACAATGTTTCACATTTGATTTATTTCAACGAGGCGCAAACGGAGAGCAGACCTCTGCGAGGCCACGTCTTGCAGTGTGTTTACAGCAATATGCTCGCAATTTCAGCAGCATTTATTCTGCGAGACCAATCAAAGCTGCCCTCCCAAGGATGCAGAGTGGCAAACACTTGTAACATGTGTACTGTAAACTGGATGGTGTTTCAGTACTGACCCTCACTCAGCAGCCGCTCATCACATACACACACACACTCATGTATAAACATTACTAATGCAGATACATACAGGAAGCCACATTTTTCAGAACCAGGAGAGTTCAAGGCTTGAACAGCAAACACGTACATGAAAAAGGCTTTTGTGTTTTTTTTTCCAGCATGAGCAGGGTTCAGTGACTGACCAGCGCACACAAACACACACATGCACACGCTTTCCTTCCCTCCCTTTCTCATCTTTCCTACTCAGTTAGAGTCTTTGAGAGGGTCAGTGAGCGAGTCCAGAGATGTAACTGCTACCAATTGGAGACGAAAGAAGCAACAGGTGATAGATTAGCTAGAACAAATTGGAACCATTACTCTCCCGTGTCCCTGGTTCCCGTCAAGCTATGGGTTCGTAGAAATGTTGTCAGTTACTGTATACAAGCCTGTGCCCCTCGGAACCGTCCAGAACCGCTCTAATTTGAGTCAGATGGCATCTGAGGCGCATGTCGCTGGCCTCGCTTGGTATGAGGCTTTTTTTTGTGACAGTGGGATTCTACAGATACCCCTCAAAAATGATTGGCCTTACAAACACAGACATACACACATACCCTTCACTTACAAAGCCTGTGTAATTGGACACATTGCCACCTGTGTCTGACATGAGCTCTCTGCTGTCAAGAGTCAGCCAGTAAAAGTCAGCCAGAGAAATCAAAGGTGGGGTCGGAATGAAAACAATGTTCGTGGTGGTTGCACACACACATACACCCAACACCAGGTTCAAAGTGGGGACGGCGTCATGCATGACCCTGCCAAGAAGGCACAGTAACCTGGGTAATAAGCATATTTGATCTCCTTCACTACTTTGCAGAGAAAGTGTGTGTGTGTGTGTGTGTGTGTGTGTGTGTGTGTGTGTGTGTGTGTGTGTGTGTGTGTGTGTGTGTGTG
>JBAJHX010000036.1:22283934-22302411 GCA_037176925.1 Amniataba percoides
TTTCTTTCTTTTTTTTAAGTTCTATTTTGTGTCTCTGGCCAGTCTTTGAATCAAGATCATGTCAGTTTGTTTACTCTTCTGAATCCATTTATCATATTACTTCTGTTTCAATAGTCAGGGAGAAGCAGAGCAGAGCAACGCCAGCCTTAAAGAGATTTATATTTGGAAATGCACCCTGCTAAGATTTGCCATTTTAACCCAAATAATGAATAGTTTCCAAAGCATAAATAATAGAAACATATCTTGGGGAAGACACAAGGGAAAAAACTCATAAACTTGCAGGTATTTGTTGGCATACATGGCTGCTGGTTTGAGATGAAGATGTATTGCAGTTTGCTGGTTAGGGACATGAAGTGTAAGAAAGCTTGTTGTAGTTGAATAGCAAACTATATAAACAAGGCAATTAAGAAAAAAATGCTTAAAATATGAATTCATTATCAAAATAGCTGCTTTCAGTCAGTGTGACAAATTAATCTTCTATCCTCCCAGCTCACATATATACTGTATAATATTAGCTTTACGTTTTACACACAGATCTTTAATTCAATTATTAAAAATTACTTGCCAACAGCAGCTTCTATCTTAAGTTACCTGCTGTGTGTCCAGTAAACAAAAATAGCTGTGAGCTCAACTTAGTGTTAGGTTTTAAAGCCTGAACATTTTTCCTTGTGAAATCTCCATACATTAGTTTGAAACGGTCATTTGTGTGAAATTATACTTGTTTTTCTGTTTCCTGGCATGTATGTGACATACATATTGATTCAACAGAAGCTGGAGGCCAAAACAGGCAGAAACTGAACTCAGCTTTTTCTCCAGCCAGCTCAGATGAACATGGCCGGTAATCTCAGAAGTCTCACAGCTTAAACAGTCAAAATTCAGAACAAAATTATCTGAAAGCACAGTCACATGTCATTTAAGGTCATTTTTTAACAAAGCTTGTCTTCAATCAGCAGGGATTTTAAGAAGCTCCCCTATAGCAACATTATGCTTTATTTTATCATCTACTGATTGTTAGTTAGCCAGGCTAATGTAACGCATTATATTGGGCTGATTTTGCTGTTTCTTTCTCTTTTCCCTCTGGGCACTGCATGTCCCACTTAAGACACACACACACACACACACACGCACACATAAAGACCACTGGAGCAGCCAGAGAGAGATCCTATTAAATTACATTTGAAAATAACCAAAGCCGAAATGCCCCGAAGCTGTATGAAGCGAGATGGCCCAAGTTCGACCTAAAACCCGATAATTTGTCAGGACCCATCAGGCTTAGATTGCATAACAGATTGCCATACTGTGAAAAAATAACGCTAATCTCTCTCTGCTTGCAGTGCTATCCTCATACAGTGCATATCTTCCAAGAGATGCCTTTTAGAGTTTAATATTAAGAAATTAACACATATCTATCAAATGTAATTTGCTTGTGCGTTGCAACTGTCATCAAACCCATATGTAACTCATCAGCACTCATCAGTTACTGTGTAACGGTTTGGATGACGCACAGCTCGCTGCACTGTGCCATTTTGGCCGACAGCATCCCCTGCTATGAAACCAGTTTCCTCTAGTGTCCTATAGTGGTCTTGTGGTGAGTGAATAGTGTATTTCTGTGGTGAGTGACAGTATATTACTTCTATTACTCTTACCATCCCAGACAGCCTTCGGGGGCCTCTGCTAGTTAGGTAATGACTCCTTTAGGTTTCCCCTAATTGATACCAGTACGTCCCGGGGTATAAATCAGCCAGGCAGTGGTCAGATAACGGCTGCCAGGGAGAAACCGACATGGTAAATCAACGTCTCCGATCTTATCTAATCTTACCCAAGCGTTTGCCAGAAATGTATTTCACTTTAGGAAGATTTCCATCCACCCTGCTCCCCACCACCCACTTTGTTCCTTCAGTGTCATAGGTTGTGCGTTAGCCCGTAGAAGATGTGCTTGTTTGCCCTGGTTTACTGGCAGCTGCCATGAGAGCACGAGAAACATGCAGGTGTAGGTGTGTGTGTGTGTGTGTGTGTGTAGATCTGTGTGTGAGTAAATCATAATTATGTTTTACAGCATTTTGAATTACAGTAGTTCCATTATTTTGGCTCACTCAGCTCACAAACTCACACATTTAATAAGTCCCCCAGGATTACACTTTTAACGGGCCTCTAACTGGTCACACATCTTTGTATGTGTGTATTAGAGTGTGTGGGGTTTTTGATGTTTTGATAGTTTATTAAAAAATCTTTGTACTTTTGCATGTTTCATTCCCACGTGTGTGTGAGTGTGTGAAGTGGCGCTTCACTCACTAGTTCATGCTGCCTCACCGCATTTGTTCTACAGAGTATGTGGCTGTTTAAATGATGCTCATAGATGCATGGCTACTGAGAGCACTGCAGACATCAGAGAGTACTGCACTGTGTCTGCAACTGCTGGCCATCAACATTTTTTTTAAAGGCACTACTGTCTGTACCATTAATTAAGGCCAATAAAACGTGAAAATATAGGACCAACAATTACATAATTTACTGTTTATGTCCGTGCAAAAATATGAACACAAACAGTTAAAGTATGAAAGCGTGTGTGTCTGCAAGTGGCCTACTTAAGCGTGTTTGTGTCTGTGTGTTATTACCATTTTCATATGCCAGGATCTATTTCATTCAGCTCCATCTGAGACAGTTTTCTAAACCCCAAGCACATAAAGTGGAGCCACCTCAAATACCCTCAAAATAACAGCTGTCCATTTACTCCACTGTGTGTGTGTGTGTGCATGTGTGTTTCTGTATAAGTGTGTGTCTGTATTTTTCATATTAGACAACCACATGTTTAACAGTAGCAAAACACAATATTCTTGTTTATCCCCCTGCCTTGCTATTCTGTATGGATTCTGTAAAAGGTCTTGGTATTACTTACACAATGTGCACGTGTGTGTCTGTGCTGATGTGTTTCTCTCCAGAGTAGCAGGCCTGTGTTCATTTGTGCAGCTGTACCATTTGTTCACTGGCCTCCAAAAAGCTGGTGCTGCTCCTTTATTTACTTTATTTTCTTATCAATAAGCAATTTCTTGCTCTTTTTCAGTTCTCTCTTTCTCTCCATTTTCATATATTTTGTTTTATTCTCTCCATCTGTCCCTCTGCTCTGTTGTCTCTTTTTGCTTTTTGAAGTTTTATCATGTCACGTACTCTGCATAGACAAACACAGGCACACAGGTACCGCCCGCTCCATCCTCTTAATACTTTCCCAGCTCTTTTCCCCCCTAACGTTCCCTCTGCTCCTCCCTGCTTATGGCAGTACTTCACAGCTCAGCAGTGTAATGTCTTTGGGCTGTCTGCTGACGCATCTCTGGAGACAAACCTACACAGCAGTAATATGGTCATACGGGGCAAAGATGGAGAGAGCCTGGAGAAATGTGCCTCCGACTGTTATTCAGGCTGGATGGAAGAAAGGAGCTAGAGATGAAGAAAGGAAGGGATTCCCCCTCATTAAAACCACTCCCAATTAGGGTGATTATTAAGGGTGCTGGCTGCCTCTGCTGGCTGCAACACCAGGATGCTGCGGTCAGCTGAGCTGTAAATGACGCATGGTGAGGCAGGAGAGACTGCTTTGACACACATTGTGTGTGAGTGTGTGTGTGTGTGCGGGTAAATATGTATGTGGGTGTATTCATTTCCACTTGTTCACCTGGGTGTGTAGGATTGTCGGTCTGCATTAACACGTGTACACATGCAGGCGTTTGTTTGTTCGTTTTCCTGAATATATATATGTGTGTCGGTGCTTATGTGCTTGCGTCTCCATCCGGACGTTTGTGAATGAAAGATTCTCCGTTTAACGAGCCAGTTTGGGAGTTCCCTTGTGCTGTCTAATAAATCCTAGCCATAAAAATAAACCCAGTGTCCACAGTTCTGTAAGTAATCTCTAACAGCTCTCTCTCTCTGCGCCGCAACACCAGGAGATATTAGCAGGTAAACTGCCAACTTGTATCAGCAGTGTCTTTCCTGAGAGAAATGAGTCATCCCAGTATAATATTTCCCCCAAATGAGCTATTCAAGAGAAACCCTCTTTCATTGGAGCCCCCCTGTTGTGTTATCACTCTCTAATGTTGAATAAGATGTTCCTTAGTCAGTTGACCAAGCCCGAAGACATGTGAGTGTGCTTGTGTGTCATATCTTCATCATATCATAGCTCTCTCTTTCTCTCTCTCTCTCTCTCACACCCTGCGGTTCTGTGTCTCACACTCTCCCCCTCTCTCCATGTCTATATCTGTTTGTCTCCTCATTCATCACCTCCTCCCCCCTCAAATCCCTTCTTATGCTTTTCCATCTCTTCCATCTCATCTCTCCTGCTTTACCCCAAGTGAACCCCAAGCACACAGTAATCCAAGTGTTTCCTCAAAGGACTGAAATATTAAGATGGAAGGGGCTTATTTTATACAAAAACACTTCATGGATTTGCTATATTTTTGACACAACGGTGTCAGGCATTTCATCCACAAGACATAACCAGTTTGACTGTGTTTATGCAGTTGTTAAGTCATTTTTTTACCATTAGTTTTCTGATGTCATGATAACTTATCTGTGTTCTTTTTAAGTTTGTAGGTGACCCCTTGTTGTGTTTTAGAGATACTGGTTCTTGTTACAACATTAGCTAAAACTCATCATTACTTTTACATTATTACTGTTAAAATGACCCTCTTCATTCTGTACTTCTGTTGAGATTTTAAAGTTCAAACCATTAAGTAATAGGAGCTGTAATATTTAAATATACTTAGAGAGTGCAACAGGTGTGCCACTGCGTTCTTCTGCTTTCCCAGACTTACAGCCAAGCAGACCAGAGTGAGACTTTCTAGAGTTAAAAGGCATGTTTAAAGAGCCGCTTCTCAGGGCATTATTAGTCATCTCGGCTTGAGGTTTCCAAATGGGCTGTTGCTGCTGTAGCTTTAACTGACCAGATCAGCCCTCCCATGTCAACGAGTAGTAGAAGGGGTTTCAATCCGCTGATTTATGGGTCCAAAAGACCAAGTTCAAGACAGCATGTGACCACAGTGACACATCTCTGTTTTAATGGAAAGGACAGAGAATGCTGTCCTCATTAAATTGAGGCTTTTGCTACTTTTGCCTCTCTCAGGATGAGTGGGTGTTTGGCTCGTCTGTCTGGATCCCATCAGAGTTTTCTCACTGTCATCATGTCTGTGAAACCTTTTTCTTTACCAAATCACAGAAACGCTGAGTTTGAACTTAAATCTATACAAGTTCAGACTGGTGTAAGCATGACCCCACACACATCTGGAGACACAGAGTGCTCACATCTGTTTTGTTTTTGTTGTTACCTGATGGTTTTATGTTGTATATTCTTAACCTCAGATTCAAATATTTAACAATTTCCATCACTCTGGTACCTTATTCCCAGTCTAATTTATAACTTCCTGCAGTTCGTACTAGTCCACATCTTTATAGATCACCAGTGTATATGCACTGACTGTTAAAGAGGAAAAATCCTGCCACATGTTTACATTATTAACGTTAAATGAGTCCAATAGTTAGAGACCAGTGTTGTGGTTGATAGAAATGTTTGCTGCTCTGATATCACAGACTGTCAAAGCTGAACTTAATAAAAATACAGAAGTGAGCATTCGTGCAACTGAATTTTGAGGTTTTATTTGTTTGTGCGTTTCAGTTTCATCTGGCTTAGTTGCACCTGTATCAATGAACAGTGTTATTCTTTGCATATACTTAAACATATCAATGTTTCACTTTGAAACTAGTATCTATATCAGACATTTTTCCAGCTATTTGAACGCTCTTTCTTCTTTATTTCCAATGTGTAATCAATAAATCAGTGGCTGCTCCTAATTCATCCAAAAACTACTTTGTACATAGTGTCACTGATGAGACATTTTTCCTCATCATAGTCCAATTTTTTTTCATATGTAGCTGACTTTCTGTTTGCCATCTGTCATTCATTGCTACTCCTTCTGTCTTCCTAGATGCAGTTCAGGCTGCGTCTGTGCAGCTAGAGCTCCAGGATGTCTTGGTGAGAACAGGGTTGAAGGACCGAAGCTGTCTCCTGCTGGGGCCGTTTTCCTGCAGCACCTCCCTCGAGGCCCGGTGGTGCAGGCACAGCGACAGCCCTGGACCTGAGCCCGGTCCCCCTAAACTGCTGCTGGACATGAAGGGAGGCCTGCTGCAGGTTTGTATACCCATGACATCAATTCAGCATCCTCAACCACAACGTTTATCGCCCAGCACAGCTACAGTTTCTATAGATCAGGGTCAGATCAGCACCTCTGCACCTGCTTAGAATTGTGTCTTACTCAAAGACACTTGAACCCGGGGGCATGAGCATGGCTCTTACAGCTGAAGAACAGCCTCACATCACGAGGTAATGCTGCCGCCTGCTTAAGTATCACCCAGGCTCGAGTGCCTTTGGTTTCCAAATGAAGCCTTACAGTATTCACAAGCTGACACCTACAGGCGCAGCTTGTCACACTCCTCTTAAGTATGTTGTTCATCTTCAGCCTTGCCATGGCTTCTGTCCTCTTTGCAGCTGAAGTGATGACAGAAGGAATTGCATTCTGTAATTCTGCTTTATATTTGAGTCACATCTGCTGGTTAAGTGGTGGAATATTATAAGGCTATTTTTAAGGGGGGTAATATCTTATGTGTGCCTATTTTCCTGTAAGAAGTTACATAATGCCCACTCTGAAAAAAAATCCTTTGCAATGTGACTGAAGGCATCATTACCGATGTACTATATTATTCCACATTACTTCTTCAGGGGGAACCCCCTACCCCTCCCCCAGTTTCAAAGGTTCCCTTAATGCTTTTGTTGCGTGCCCATCAACAGAAACATGAGTCGCGACTCAACACTTAATACGTAACCATACATTTCCCTCTGTAAATATTGGCATTTGTGGTGTTTTAATCAAGTGCTATACTAAAACCACTGGAATTTCTTCCGATTCCTTCTCCGCGTACTCTCTTTCCAAAAACTGAAAAAAAAAATCCCCAAATTTTCCTGTTTTTAGAGTTTAGTCATAACCCACCCTTGCAAGCTAGTGAGTAGCGGGCAAGCAGACAGGCAGCTCCATGTGTGAAGAGTTTTTGACTCAGAGATTCCTGCTCCTTAGTCCAAACCCCAGGCAGACCTGCTTTGATGGAGCAGGGGAAGGGGAATGCCGCGGGTAAGTAAGGAGGATGTAAGGTTGTGTTGGGTAATGTTAGAAAGGATGCAAAGGGGTGATGACGAGGGTAACCCTGGCTGCCTCTCTTCCTGTTTTTCAAAAGAATGTTAAATAATTGTCAACGTAGGTGCTTTTATGCATCAGCTGTGAGTATGCGTCACTGTCGGGCATTTTTCTTTTTTGCTCTCTTCCTTTACTTTCCACATATCACGCTTTTTCTGTCGATTCCTGTACCCTACATCCTGACTTCCATTTTAACCTCGTCCACCCGTGGCTCCCCTTGACCATATGACCCTCTCTTTTTCTGTCTCAACAGGTCTTCTGCGGCCAGGAACATCTCAACTGCCTGAAACTGGTGGAGGATCACCTACAGATGTACCTAAACCTCCAGAAAACAGATTCAGATAGCTGTTCCAAGGGCAAGGCCTGCCACACCCAGCCACCTCCCTCCCCTGGCTCTCCCTCTCCGCGGACAGAGCACAGCTCAGATGACCTGCGCACAGGCCATTTTCAGTACATCCAGGACGCAGGTGAATGTTTCTATAGAGCATGCTCACCTCAGGGAGAGATGATATGGAGCTGATAATGAGGCCTTGCTTAAATCTGGTTGAAGTGTTGGTTAATATACAAGTGATATAGCTGCTCTGTGGAGCTTTCTCAGCACAGCACCAAGATAGATAGCTGTTTGTTTTACCAGCTGGCACCTAGTAGTAGTTGCAAATGCACAAAACTTTTAGCTTTTATCCAACACTCTGGGTAAATTTATGTTGCGTGGACATACATTTAACCTTGGTCAGTTACAGTAACCATGGACAATCATTCACAAACTCATGTAACTGAATTTGTACAAACTAAAAAAAGAACCTTTGTGTCAAAGTGAGATGTCACTTAAGATACACATCGCCCTAAATCAAAGTCAGATCAAAGCCCTCTGTGGAAAGAAGTTTCAGCGGACATGCCTGCCTGGTTCCACTCTGAGTAACGTGCTGTTTATTCCCCCTCTTTGTGCTTTGTGTGTGCTGTCCTCTATGTGCACACGCGCAGACACACACAGGAACATTATACACAGAGGATCAAACTTCTCTCTGGCTGCAGACCAGCCGTCCACTCTGTCAGCTGTGGTTGAGTCTTTGTTTGTTGCACTGTTCCACTGGTCTTTGATGCATTTAATATGCTGGCTGAAGCAGGAGATCGTACAGTAGTGAACTAGAACAGAGAGCACAATCTGTCGGCAACATGTTGTCAACAGTGAGAGAAAAACGGGCTCCAGAGTGCGGAGAACAGCGAGTGGCCCCCAGGGCCTGACCTGGGGATGGATGGGATAGATGGTCAGAGGAGGGCTTGAAAGATGGATAGAGAGAAGGGTAGAAGAAGTCTCTGTCCCCGTCTCTCACTTTCCCCAAGTTCAAGTTAACTCGAATGAAAGCAAAACCTCATGAAAGTGTCTGTTTCTTCTTTCATCCATCCCTTGTGCAAAAGAACAATACATTGTCCACCTTCAAGTGGCCAGCTCACTGCCTCATACAAAGAGAAAAATTAGCCACAGACAGATTTTGCTGCCCCCTGAAATGTGTTTTCTGCAGAGACTCTCAGTGTTTGTACCCCCAGGGGCCAAACAAAGCAGCAGTTCTCTGCTTGACTGTTTTTTTCAAATAAACATTTTTCCAAAGGACTTGAATCCCAAACAGCAGCCACGACTTAAGTCAAACACCACTCAGAAGTTTAGATCCAGTGTTATCCAACTTTTGCAGGTGCTTGGCATGGTTCAATCAATGGCTGTTTACTGAATAGCAAAAATGTTTACTCAGCCCCTTTGTTTATATGCGGCTTCTTACGCATATAAACATTGTGAAAGCGTGGAAACATTCACAGTGCTCTTTTAGGAGATATTGTTTTGGAGGGTTTGGATTCCATAGTAGAAATAACCATAAAAATGTCACAGCACCAAACATGTATGTAAGTCAGAGTTTGGTTGTTTGTTTGTTTTACTTTTGCTTCAAAAGATGAATACTGTAATGTAAAAAGGCTCATTCTCCATCATGCATCCACACTAGAACACAATTTCAACCGCCTCTTTCAACATCTGCGTGTTTTTGTCCACAAGCATCTGACAGTGTTCAAGGAGGCCGGTTAAGCCTTTAAACAGGCTTTTTGTTATGGAGTTTTGTGTATTAGTGGCTTTTTATGATCCCAGAAGAGTGTAGTGCAGCGTTCTTGTGTAATCTACTGTATCTTAAAATATAAAAGCCATGGGTTTCTTCCAGTTTATTCTCTGTGTTCCTGTCACATCATCTTTTATCTGTTCCGGTCAACCATCATCCTTTATCTTTTCTTTATTTCCTTTCAACTATTCTCCTCGCCTCGTTTTCTTAATCTCTTAGCCCGTCGCCATGTGTTTTCCCTCTTTTATGTCTTCCGGTAAAGCACTGTTTAAGCCATGGTTTTAGATAACAGATTAAAGTTATTTTGGTATTATTGTTAATTCTTCCTTTCCTGCAGCTTCCAAAAAACTGCCAGGGCCCCATGAGGTGGTGTTCTACAGTGAGACGGAGGACAGCCCGGGCGTGATGCTGTGGAGGTACCCCGAGCCCCGCGTCCTTACCTTTGTCAGGATAACTCCTGTCCCTTTCAACACCACAGAAGACCCTGAGATCAGCACCGCTGACCTGGGGGACGTCCTGCAGGTAGAGACTGACATTCATCTGTTGAATAGAAAAAAAAAAACGCATTTACTCCCAACAGACACCACAGCTAGTGATAAACAAACTTACAGGTGTTCACTCTCATTTTATACTCCTCAACCTCTACCATTATTCTGAAAATCCCTCCCAAACATTAACATGAAAGGAAAGCAAGGACCGTGTGTGTGTGTGTGTGTGTGTTTAACAACCACATGTTTTACTCATCACTTAAATCAGGATGTGTTGCGAACTGCTCGAGTCTTGCTTTTAGAAAGAAGGTGAATGAGGCATAAACTGAGAAGAGAATCCACGGACCTTTCTCACTGCTCGCTACTTGCACCTGCAATGAAAGAGAAATAAACTGTCTTGGATTTGGGCCGTGCGCCATTATAATTCCCATGACATGAGTCATGAGAACTCCCGTACTCTACATGTTATTGAATGACAGAGACCCCTGCTGTCCCTCCAAACATGTAATACATGGTGAGACAGCTGTGGAAGTCATCTTGCATGCTCTGGTGTGAATAGCCAGGTGTCTCCAACCCCAGATGAGGTTATAATTTGGCAGGCTGTAGCAGCTACTGAGTCTACAGGGCCTCAGTGGGGGACAGGACATCCCAGTTTTCCTCCTATCACTCATCCTCCGCTTTTCTATCCCCTGCCTCACTTTCCAGCTTATCATCCTCGAAGTGAGTCGGGTCCCAAATCACGTTCTTCCACGTCCTCCTCCATAATCTTTCTTTTTTCCTGGACCAGAAATGTGTTATTTTTAGGTCCAATTGTCATGACTACAGTCACTTGTCTTATTGTTTTTTCTAGGCATGGGATTTTTGGTTATACAACAAGCAGAACGTGTTTTTGTCATCCTGTCAGTTAAACCAGTCAAGTTCCTGAACAAATACATTTTCCCTGTTCTTTTTCTTCTCATATAAAGTTTCACAGCTTATATTCGCCATGCTTTAGTCAAATTCATCTGTTGTTTTTGCAGTTTTAAATTCAGTTCTATGTAACAAAATGTCTTCAGAAGTCACGCTGAGAAGAATCTCTCTGGAGCAACACCTGTTAGTCAAAAGTTTTTTTTTCTTAATCTTCTCAGCCTATTTTTAAGGACTTTTTCAATTACATTTCTTAAGCCTTATGGTCAGGTTATCTTCCCTCCTCTTTTTCTTTCTGCTTCTTTCTTCCATGTGCAGCAGAAGTTTCTCATCTCCCCATGTCCTCCCTTTATCTCTCAGATTCTTTCCTGGACTCCCACAATCATTTCACCTACAGTACAGATGTTTTCTTCTGTCTGTTTATGTCAGCCCAGGAGAGACAAGATATTGGAAGGTGCTGCAGATGTCTGGCTTCTCCTCGAGGCTCCGCAGCTGTAAAGTCTGTAATGAGCGAAACTCCAAAGCCTCTAGTTGATTGGCCGCATATTGAGTTACAGTAGAGAGGAGAAGGAGCTGATGTGCGTAGAGGAGGGAGGCGAGGATTAGAGGCCGAGACAGTTATGGACAGACTTGGAATAGTGAGAGGGCAGTTAATGGGAGTAGAGTGACAAGACAGAAGAGTGGGAAGAGAGAGAGATGAACAGAGATGCAGTGAGAGGAGGGTAAAGAAGGATGGAGATAGATGGTCACGGAGGGAGGTGCTGTCTTCTGTGATGCTCTCAGGAGCCCCTGTGTAAGAGGATCTGTGTGAATATACATGTTCTCCAGTCCAGGGGAGAGAGAGATGATTCCTCTCCAGCTGATGAAACGAGGGCCCGATGAAGATCTGAAAGAAGATACAACAAGCTGGCAGGCATATTCCTGCATGTCATGTTCACATGATTCACAAGTATTCACAATCTGTCATACACTTTGACAGCAGCGTATCAAATGTCAGAGATGAGATAGCTGTGTGCCTGCATCTATTTATGCTGCTTTCTGCCTTCGTGCATAAAAACGGACGACTGTGACGGTGGACCTATTTGTCCATGAGCGAGTTTGTATTACACAGCAGGAGATGTGAAACCAGTGGTTGATGAACATCTGGTTTCCACATCTTCCACTCCGCTCCTCATGTCATCTGGCATGGTCCTGTCTCCTCTGACAAGTCTGTTAAAAGGAATCAGGTGATGAGTCTTCCACGGTGGAAGTGGTGAAAAGAGGAGGCTCCGGGCGACTTCACGTGTGGAGGAGATGCAGTGGGATGAGATATTCTGCCTGTAGAGAAAAGTAAAGGGAAAGTATTTAAATAGAAACCATCGTTATTGACTGCTAAGCTCGTTGTCTAAACATTTGTGCAGAATTAGGTAGCATCTGTTTGAAAGAGAAATGTAACTTTACAGGCCATACGTGACTCATAGGTCAGGAGTGAGCTTCCTGATCCTGCTGTGTGTGTTTCTGTGACATCCATATAAGAGATCTATATACAAGTTCACTGGCCAGGCCCTGCAGCAGACATGTCTCTAATAGACACTACACTACCATAGCAGGCATGGTAACAAAGGTACTGTTGGTAACATTACTAAAAAACATTACTTGTGTAGATGTTAAACTGGTTTAAATCCAAGTTATTCTAATGCACTTTGTCAACACTGATAAAAACAGTATCATGTATCATGGCTTTTTTGGAAGCAGTGATTGTAAAGTAATTGGAAAATATTGGATCCATATACTGATATTTTACACAGCTCCTCTTACCTCACGCACTCATATAGCATTAAGTTGGTTGTGTGTGAAGCGAGGGCTTGGCTTCATAGCAGTTATTTTAACAGGACCTCTTGGTCATCGGCCAAAATTATTGTGATTCCAGATTTAATTGATGTCAGGCTCTGACAGACAGTGATTTTGCTGTTCTGTCTTTCTTTCAGAACTTCAAAGGTTCAATTAAGTCATTTTTTTATTTCTCCCAAGACCAGAAAGAAAGTCCTGCTAGAAAGCTACAGAGAACGGAAATGCAGCTATAAAACCCGAAAAAAGTAATGTCTCGGTTTCTGTTCCAAAGGAATTTCATTTACTTTCTACATCTACAGAGCGCAGAGAGAGCAGGAAAGAGAAAGAAGGCAGTCATAATTTCTCAGGCCTCTAAGATTACCATGCGGCCACACGGAGATGGAGGCTGATAGATTTTGAGAAATGGAAAGTGAGAGGCATAAGGAAAGAAAAAGAAATAAGTAGTAAAGAGAGAGTGATATCCAGCGTTGAGCTGCCTTGTTATTCCTCTCTATCACTTAGGCAGTGATGTTTTTCCTGCTCAGGACTGTTTACCAGCAGGTGGACGGTGACAAAGATTGTGTGAGGTGAACAAAACAACATTTTCCACATTTTCTCCATCTCCTCATTCTACTCCTCCTCCTCTTCTCTGTCTTCTCCCTCCTTTTGTCAAAGTCCCCCCCCCCCATCTTCCTCCTCCTGCTCCCTTCGCTCTCCCTGTCTCCACCCCGCTGAATAGATGAAGGTGGAGTTGGGTAAGAGGGGGGGGAGCTTGCTCTGAGCCATTTTGTTCGCTTGTCCCCAGAGCAGATCATATTAACATTTTATAAAATCAAGATTTCCTGCATTTAAATAGTTGTGGTTTCCCAACTGGTTCCAGTATCTCAGAGGGGGAATTCAAACCTCCTTCCATTACTCAAAGTCAAATTGCAGCCTGCGCTGTTTTTACATACAGTAGAGAGGGGAGCGGTGTCAGAGTGATGCGGAGGGGGTAGCTGAAAAGCGACAGATCCCTGACAGAGCATCCAGAGGTTCCCACCTGTAGAGGGCCTAAGTGATGAAGGGATAGAAGGAGAGAGGAAGGTGACTCATTCTCACCTTCTCATCGCCGTGTGGTCCAGTTCTCTGAATCATAAGCAGGTGTCCTGAGTGCTCTTTTTCCGTCCCTCACATTTGTCTTCCCCTCCCTCTGCCTCTCTGTGGGGCTCTGAAGCCTGAGAAACAGGGAGTAAACACAGGAGCTATGATTCAGCCTGACCCCGGCTCATGAGAGCAGGAGATACACTTTGCTTAAGTAGGGAGCAACAGCTTGAGTTCAGCCTCCGCACACAGTCAAACAAATGTGACCCGTTCTGTTCTCGCATACGTTTGCCTTTGTCCTGTACAATGCTGGATTTTCTCTATAGGCAAACGTATCAGTTTGATCGTCCGCTCGCTGTTTGGGCAGTTGCCCAAATCACTCTGCCTATTTCAGACAAACGTCACACCATCTGCTCTCCTGCTGTTGCTTTTGTGCATGGCACTGTGAGGTAGCCTTTCATGTACCAGCAGGGCTCTGCGATGCCATCATGGCCCCGCTGCCCTGCAACCAATATCATAAAACCTCTGTGGCCCGAGATGAACCGGCAACCTTCAGCCATAACCACTGCTGCAGCTGTTGTTTCTCTCATTGTTGTTGTTGTGAGAAACACAGGTTCACTCCTTATTGACACACACTTTCTCTCCATTTAGTAAAAACCTTTTGTCGGGAGTATGAATCTGAGGAGGACTCAGTGGGGTATTTCACTTTAGAGCGACACATTTAACCAGAAAGAGTGAGAGTGTGTTTTCGCCAAGATAACTATTATTTTAGTGGGACAGCGCTCAAGCGGACCTGCATTAGTCACAGCTAATGCACTATAAAAATAAAAGACTGTCCATGTGGTTAATTTGATCTGGAGGTTTTACACCTCATCCACCAAAACTCCAGTCTCCCTTTTTTAAAGTTTGGCATTACAGAGGAAAAACAAAAAAAAAGTTCTCAGCGTGGGCTTATTCCTGATTTTCCACACTGATTAATGTTAACGTATATTAGCCCATCTGAGACAGCATAGCGGGAGTCATTTTCAGAACAATTTTCATTACATCTCCTGAGTAAACATTTACTCAAGCCGATGTCAATTCAATTTGTCTGCTGGCTGATAAGAGGTAGCAAGCAGTGGAATTTTTAGACATATAGGCATCAGTGAAATAACACAAGACCTAATAGCAATGTTGATATTGTTAATAAAAGTAATGGCAGCCAAGGCTGTGGGTGTCAGCAGCCACAGCCTCGGAGGGAGCAAGGGGAGTCTTCAGTTGCAGAGACACATTTGAACTTGAGCGGTGATCACACCTGGGTTGATCGTGGAAATTGAAATAATTTCTCTATGTTGTGTATTTGCTTTAGTTTGCCTGCTTTAAGTTAACCTTGTGGAAGACTGTGAGTGGTCAATCAGTCACCGAAAAGGAAATCCATGCAGGATAGTACTTTGCGGTTTGGCAGAAACGAGGATGGGTGACAAGGATGGAAATCAGATCTGTCTATATAGAGCGCTGCCAACACTCCTGCATTCAAATATATTTCATTTAAATAGTTTTGGATGTTTAAACTCATTGAAAAGTCTTCAAGTGACATTTGAACCAACTCCAAAATGCACTCAGAAATGAAGGTAACATTTAAGAAAACCCCTCTGCTGATATTTTGTCCTGAGATGTAGCTGCCAGGTCTACTTTGTCCAGCACTTGAAGAAAACACAGATTGGACCCATCCAGCCAGGGGAATGTCAGATATTCAGGGTTACATGTTGTTTATCAGATAAGGTACACACACAATCAGGCAGCGGAAACTGACACTGCCCAGACTGCATCAAGCACTCGCATACACACGCGCACCTGTGTATACACATATGTATACATGCATATTGTCTTTCATACGCACAATTATGCCTAGTCTTTCTTTTGAACACATATACACAATCCATTTGACATATACACAGGTGCCTTCTCCTCCCAGAAGCTGGTGCCAGACGTCCAATTCAGCATAGCAAAGAAATGTATTTAACTTTTTTTCTTCCTTTTTCCACCCTCCCTACAACAGTTTTTCAAGTGGTTATCGATTTCATCTCCGCTCTCCTCCAAGGCCAGGGCTACAAGTCAAAGGGAACATGACGCAAATTCAACCATGCAAATGTATTCGACTGTACCATATATGTACCTCGCATATTCATTCCTGGATGCCGTCATGTGTATAGAATATCACAGGTGAAAAAAAAACACCCTCTGTGTTTTAGCAACGCCGTTCTGGGAAATCTCTGTGGAGATTCGGTTAGTTTCCGCTCCGGTGGCTCAGTGTTGGGGTTGCGGGTGCACCACTCTGTCAGGTACAATTATGAGAAGTTGATTCCAGGAAAACCTGTGTGGCATTTTGTACATGATGTAAGCTACGGTTACCTCATGCATTCCTCCCCAACAGCACGGCCCCTCGTGTATGAATTCACCAACTTGTTGACAGTTCCATGAGTTTGGTAAATGTCCAGGGAGCTCAGTACCTCTGGTAAACAGTTGGATTGTCATAGATTTCTGTGCAATTACAAATGCACTCGGTCACCCATGCACACACACGCATGCACACATTCTCAGGTCTTACTGCCTGGCATCCGTCAGGTGTGCTGCTAAGAGCTCCCTGCCACCACTGATCCATCAGTAGCTGAGTTGTGCAGGTGGTCGAGGCAACCTGAGAACCTGGTTTAGTTCACACAGGAGCAGCAGACACATTTATGCTAATTTTGGCACCATGTGAGAGGAGTGAATGGAGCTGGACCAGCCATCACATAATGTGAGAACACTCACATAACCTGATTGTTATTCAGTGTGAGAAACAGCTCCAGGACTTCAATGCTAATGGCTGCCTTGTTGCTCACAGTTGCCTGGTTTTTAGTTATGCTGTGGTCACGCAGTGTTGTTATGGAGATGTGCTGTCATCTTGGTGCGTTGGTGGTCTGCGGTCAAAGTGTTTTTTCCGACTAGACGAGAAATTAAAGATCGGTTTGTCTGAAGTGAGTAAAATTCAAGGTTGTAAGACAGACACCATAAAAAAAATCACTCGCTCATTCCTTCTCTAAAACAGGGATTCCCCTTGTCATGAAAAGGTCAGTTAAGTATCAATGCTTGATGATTAGCAGACCACTGCAGTTGCTTAATACTTTATGTGTGACTGGGGGATCCACAGGACTGAAGTAGTACCTGTTGTGCAATAACAAAGCCTTACAGTGATCCTCCCGCTGATGAGTAATCGGGGTTACACTGAGGGGGTTACAATAGTCTGTTTGTTTGGACTGGAGCCTCAAGTTAAAGTGATGAACAACTGAGCGATACAATAGTATACTAATAACTCACTGGTGTCCATCTGTAGAGGAGACTAAGTGGGGGATATAAAAACACTCTGCTGTCATCGGATGAGGCAAACCCACCGCCTTAACAAAGAAATCTGAACCGCTGATAGAAAACATTATTTGTTCCTGTATGTTGACTATACAGATATATTCAAAAGCAGCAAGAACAATCAGAGTTTCAGAGTGTGTTTCAGAGGTTACAGTGTCTTTGGGTCCTCATAAAGTCTCCAAGAAAGCCATTCCTTCACGTCCTCCAAGCTCTCTTGGAGAGAAAATAAATATCTATGATCATTTTTAGTGTTCAGTGGTTGTCAGCAGATGGCCATATGGAAAATAGGAAGGAAGGAAGAAATAATGGTGATAAACCTCAAGTAAGTTCATCCAAGTAAATACTGGAATTTTTCCATGATTGAGTGATGAGCGGAGGTGTAGACGTTGTTCAAAAGCGCTTTGACTTTGTATGTGGGATGAGAGGGTTTGTTTGACCCGCTGATATTTAATGAGAATTTGCATTGGCAACAGTACCGTGACAACGTGTTATCCTCCTTTATGTCATCCATAATTCCTTCTGTGTTTTCTCAGCAAATGGGGAAAAACTGTAATGAGCCATAAATTCCCCTTTATACTTGTATGTGGTCTTTAACATTAAACATATTTTACATGTAGGTGTAGGTGTAAGAGTGCTGCACACCTTTTGTTATTTATAGCTTCATATTTTTATGATTGAGTTGATTATTGGCCATTAAGGGAACTTCAATCTGAGGTGAAAGACACTAATTACTGTGAAATGCTTCTTCCGTAAAAAAAGGAAAGAGAGGATGCATAAAAATAGAAATAAAATACATATTTTAGGAGTTACATATGTGAGTTGTTTACTGATTTTTGCCTTTCCAGGTACCATGCAGCCTAGAGTACTGGGACGAACTCCAGCAGGCCTTTGTTCCATACCGAGAGTTCAGCCTTTCAGAAAGTAGCGCCTGCCAGCTGCAGCTGCCCAGCCTCAGCCTCACCGAGCAGCAGAAGGAGCTGGTGGCTTCAGACCTGTGGAGGATTGTACTCAATAATAACGGGGAGGGAGGAGATGAGCAGAGGTGAGCAAAACTTCTACATTTGATCTTGGAACAGTTTCACTGTGCTTGTTGTATCTGTATGGCTTGTGTGTGTGTATGTGTGTCTGTCCACCTGAGATAGTGCAGATGAGATAGAGTGTGTACGCCCACACTGAGATATGTGCGCAGATCTACGCTACGTGTGCCGTCCAGTGTTTCGGAAAGAAGAAAGAGAGTGCACCCCGACCGCTGAGCACAAAGAACTAGCAATGTGTCCCTCACCCCACATCTGGTGTGCAGGAGCAGGGAGCGGGCTTGGAAAGCGTTCAGATCGGCCTAATGAGATTTCCCAGCACACCAAGTGCCTGTCAGGGCCCATCCGGATTCCTTCCTGCTTACCTTGAGTGTATCTAATCGAGGGGAAGCTCACGGGAAGCGAGAGGAGTAAAGCCCCCATTGGGTTGGCTCATAAGTTCCTAGGCCTGGCC
>JBAJHX010000036.1:22302511-22313556 GCA_037176925.1 Amniataba percoides
TAATCGAGGGGAAGCTCACGGGAAGCGAGAGGAGTAAAGCCCCCATTGGGTTGGCTCATAAGTTCCTAGGCCTGGCCGGGCCTGGGTTTGGTTGGGCTGGGCTGAGTTGGGATGGGATGGGTTGGTCTGGGTCTGCCAAGCACTGTAACACCTCAAAGTGCATGTTTTTACTCCCTGCTTCTTGCTACCACTGCTTCCTCTCCTCATCTCCTTCATATATCTTCACCCATTTTTATTTCTTTCTGTCTTTCTCTCATTCCTTCCTCATCTTAATTTACTCACCCCCCCACCCCCGTTTTGCTTCCTCTCGGGATTTAGAGAACTTTTAGTGGAAGAGAATTGCCAAGCCCACATTCTGTGTGGCTTAGAGAGCTCCAGAGGAGCAGAAAGGGAGGAATAAGAAAACATGTAAGAGAAGAAACAGAAAAAAACTCTACAGTACCAGATACAGTGTAAAGCAAAATATACATCTGTGTTTCATTACAATCATACTCCAAACACTACATTTCCTTTATGTTTAAATTATTTGTCTTTTTTGATCAAAATTGATTCCCCTTTCCTTACTCGCTCGTTTCATCTGCCTTACTTTAGTTTCCACCAGAAAAATAACTTGGCTGCCCTGCCAACTGGAAGTAATGAAAATTGTCAACATATGATGCTTATCTTTTTAAGGAGCACTCTGCTGCACCAGCGTTTTTCAGGTCTTGAGCGTTTCCTGCTGGAGTTTTTATGGTGGATCATGGTAGCAGCAAATTACAGAGCAAATGGTCATTCACTTCAATTACCTTCCATTCAACATCATCAACCATGACATGCAATTAATGTCCATGGAGAGGTTCTTCTGGAAACTGCAGCAGTAATAATGTACCTAAACGCACAGCCTCGGACAGCGAGGAGGCCCGGTCCACATTGTTGTCTCTTTTCACTCCTTTTTGTCAGAATAATTGTAGCGTTTATCTGACTGTAGATTTCTGACAAGGATGTCACACAATTTGTAACTTGCTGGGCAAGAGACAAAAGCATTCAGCTGTAAATATGAATCAGATTATTTTAATTAGTGAGTAGAATTTTTCTAATCATTTCTTCCACAGCTCTGTGTATCTGTGTGTCTTTCACATTACAAAATGCAGTTTGACAGAAAAAAAAACTTTCACCAGTTTCCCTTAATGTTGAAGAGTTCTATATTATTGCTATTATTATTTTTTTAGTTATTTATTTTATTTATTATATTTTTCAATACTTTTTTTGTCACAGTCAGAAATACAGCTTGTTCTGTAATCTGTCTTTCTGGTGTTTCTCTTCTCCCTCCAGTTCAGATAGTGAGTGTGGGTCCCAGCTGCCCTGCGATCAGCTGGTATCTCCGATGGCACTGGCGGCCTGCACCCGTGTGGACTCGTGCTTTGCACCCTGGTTTGTTCCTTCCCTGGGTGTCTCTCTTCAACTAGCACAGCTGAATGTTCACTTCTGTCATCACCTGGAACAGCTAGGCACAGGTGAGATATGCAATACACAGTCAAGAAATCTCTTCTGAGTCTGCAGAGTATTTGGTTTATAAAGAGAGTCTGTAGTGTAGCTGTTAGACAAAGAGACTTCATATTTTATTCACGGGGAAAAAAAAAAGTTCAGTCTTTTTTTCCATGTTTTTTTGGTGGATCATAGTAGCAGCAACTATATATCCAATAGTCTTTCACTTTAATTCACTCACTTTCAACATCATAAACAGCAGTTAATGTGGCAGTAATCTGTATTAATCTATTATTGTCATCTATTTTGATTATGTCAATCCACTGAAGCAGCCCAAAACACGTTTTTACTCCCTGGCATTGAACTGTGCCTGACCTCATGTGTGACGCCCACAGCGACGCATGTATTGCTTTTGTTTTTGGAACTATGTATTTCATTTTGGTTTGACTTGACTCCGACTCAAAATTCCAGATGGCAACAGGGTTTTTCCTTTCTATTCTAAAAAAAGTGTATTATTGGGAGTTTTGAATATTATGTCATGTCTTTTAAATATGTCTCATAGTCCTCTCTCTTAACACGGATGCTGTGTTTCACTCCACCAGCTCCATCTCGACGACTTCGTCCCTTCCTTCCAGACAGGAAGTTACCTCAGGAGCAGGAGTTCATGGTAATTGGTGCTCG
Source organism: Amniataba percoides (assembly GCA_037176925.1). Classification (NCBI taxonomy): domain Eukaryota; kingdom Metazoa; phylum Chordata; class Actinopteri; order Centrarchiformes; family Terapontidae; genus Amniataba; species Amniataba percoides. The sequence continues at coordinate 22,304,657 of JBAJHX010000036.1, forward strand.
GGAACCACGCGTCTTCCTACGCCAGTGGAGCAATGGATCGCGTCACTGTCAGGAGTTCAGCTTTTCCACGCAGCTAGACTGCAAGCTGCTGGAGTACCGAAACCTAACACACCATCATCTCCTCCAGCCTTGTGTGCTACAGGTAGAGCTCAGTTATTTGTACTGAATTTATATCTGTCTAGTTAGTATGACTCACAGCAACGATCAGGAAATTTCAAAACATGATCATTTAATTTCTTTTGTGTTTCAGGGCCAGGCTGCAGCCACCTGCTGCCCTCAGAGCAATACACTGGATGTGAACGTGTTTGTGGACCCGGTATTCCTCAACATCAGCCAGTATGCCATCCACACTGTAGACACTGCCCTGCGCAGCTGGCAACAGGTAACAGAGTTTGGGCTGTACGGTCTGCTAAACACTTCATATTTAAAGTATCAGCTCACATAAACTCAAAAAAATCAAGCACATTGTTAGTGATAGATAATTGCTAGATTGTTGATCATCTTTGCGTTTATTCATTGCTTTTTATCTGTCTAAGAGTTTTGTATTAATGTATGGCTAAAGTTATCTTTGTCGAAAGGAGCAATTTCCAGGCAACTTTTCAATGCTGCAAGAGGAAGTGCATGTGAAGGGACCAAAGTGATCAGTAGGAGTATTATATAAAGTATTGGAGGATGACTTGTTCACTTGTACATTTAAACTGCGTGATACATTCAGACATTTAAAGTAACAAGGGATTTGCCCTGTTGTTTGATCACAAGCACTTGCATATAACATATCACATCAATATAAAACATATGTAATTATATTTGGATCCAGGGACATGTAAAGACATAGAGCAAATCCCTAGAAAAGGTATGTACATTTAGAGAGTGTGCTGAGAGACGGTCTTTTCTCCCAGATGGAGTATCAGCTAAACAAACTCACAACAAAGTGGATTTCATGAGAATGGTTTCGGGTGTGTGCCAGTGGTAATAAAATTTGCAGGATGGAACTGCCTTTCAGTTTGCTGTAAACTCTGACTAAGAGGCTACAGTGTGTCTGCTCTTGGTCTTCTAGTCCTATGGTCCTCGTCATCTCTCAGTTCTCAGCTCTCAGCACTGCCTCTGGTAGCCAGGATATTTGTGTGTGAAGTGATGCCCATGAAAACACGGTAAAACTTGAGTGGTGACACCTGCCAAGACTTCATCTGGCCCTACTCCTCCACCCACTTGTCTACTGCGCACACACACACACACACACACACACCCTGGCCTCTTTGGCTTTGTATGCCCTATCATGGCTCTGCTCAGCTCAGCTGTGGCTGTGCTGACTCATATACTGGCCCCTGGAGACGTGAGGTACTCTCATGGTTTTACATGCATACAGACTCTCACTGCCAGGTGAGAGAAATAATAGCTCTTGTTTTTCTAGGAACAGCTGTGGTCTTTTACCTGTGGAAAATAAAATTAAACAAGCTGTATAGAAAATCCACTATAAAATGATTGTTCTGGCTAGAGCTTTTATACCTTTGTTTTCACCCAGTGGCATCACTGACTCATCAAAAGCTCTTACCCGACCATATTGGATGATGGGTCATAATTGACCCTTGGCTTCATCATTGCATCATGTAGCGCATGCTAGTGAATGTTCCCTATTTCTGCTGGTTAATTTAGCCATAAATAAGACTTTAGAGCGTTGGTGGTGTTGTAATGCATGGTCATGTTGCAGCTTTACTGGAGTGTTTTGAACATGTTGGTATCCATGGTGGGCTTTACCCAACATGCCAGGCATGATTAGTGGGGTTATAAGTTGGTTGTATGCTCTTAGCCAAGATTTTTTTGATACTGATTGGGTGATACGTTTGGCTTGTTGAATGTCGTCAATGCCCAGTATTTTTGAGACCCAAAATAGAGGCATACAAACGGATACAGATTACACTTCTTCACTTTTCACAACACTACACAGTCAGGACTTTTAAGACTCCGAAGGCTGCATTTACGTGTTCAGTGGGATGGGATTGATTCATAAAATGATTAAGGCTGTTGTACTGTCTTGATTGGTCTAAACAGCAGCAGCCTTGTAACTTATACAGAGCCTTTTAACTACCTCCAGCCTTCACCACTTTGCTGAACGCAAGGGAAAAACACACCATAATTATAAAGCAAATGTGCTGCATGTGGGTATGGTAGTTCTGGAGTAAGGGGTAGAGGGAGGTCAAGTACGAAAGGCAGACTTTTAGAAAATGCTCCTCTTAAGTAATTGGTCAACTTCAGAGAAAGTTGTGAATGCTTCGATCATGAAATATAAAGCAAAATCATGTACATGATGGGAAAACCTTACATTGGTGAGATTAAGCACAAGCTGTGTGGTGGTTGGATGTGCTATAGGGATGAATGTAAAGGACCGCCCAGTCAGGCTAAAATGCATCTTTGATCTGACAGAGGCCTACATTTCCAGACACACTCATGCACATACTGTATTGAGAAAAAAAACATGATCCTAATTGAAAACGTAATCAGAGGCAGTTGGAAATGTTAACAGGCTCTGTCCTTCCGCAACAGAAGGATGTAGCCTAACGTGTGTAATTGTTTCAGTGATTTTCATGTTTCCTGGTGTCAAGGCTGGCAGGCAGGCCTGTTGTGATGTGGCCTGTAGGGTCAGCACTGAACCGTAGAGAAGATCCCTGAACTACCACACAATTGAAACCTCATAACCCAGGCATGATCATACCAGACCACCACAACCCCAACAGCTGGAGCACTTCCAGATGCTTGGCAATAAATAGAAATAAAAGACACTTCTTTGTATATGGATGTAATTTATTCTCACATAGCCATAATATGTTATGATATACAACCGTAGTCATAGTAACATGGACTGCTCTTACATCCATAATAATATCACTACGGCCTCTCTGGCACTAAGTACATATACCTGGTGGCTTCTCATTAGTATGGACATGAATGTATATTCCATCTATGAATAAACTCAGCAGGTTCCCCAGTCAGCAGGCTCACCTCCTCTTCCTTAACGTTACTGCAGTGCTGTGTTCTTTGTTCGACTCTCCACTATCAGGCAGTAGGTAGGGTTCAACACTGAGGTCATATTAAGCTTTAGTTATGTTATATATAAAACTAAAAGGAGACTAATGGAAAACTATAGTGTTCTACATTTTTAGGTTTGTTTTATCTGAAGATGAAGGAAACATTAATATAGATTTTTTTTTCTGTTTCTGCCTTTTTTCCTTCCTCCGTAGCCCCATATGGCCCCAACCTCAGCCCCCCACCACCCTAACCTCAGGCCCCATGCTTCCATCTTCAGTTCTCGGTCCCCAGCCCCACTTTCAATCTTTGCTTCCCCCCAGCCCCTAACCCCGGGGAAGTGGCTTTGGTGGAAAGCCACACAAAAGCCCAGTAGTATTTACACACTCTGCTTTCTCACAGAACGTTCACAGGCTGTTACATGTGCAATTGAGACAACAGGAATTTTCCTCCTGTTATTTTTTTCCCCCCTTCCTCCCATGTTTGAGTGATTCTCTGCTTTCTCTTGCAACCGGAAAGAAAATGATAGAGAGATCAGGTTCCTGTTTGTAGCAGATGTGTGGGTGAGGGTCATCTACAGAAGAATGTATTGGTGATGTTAGATCTGATTATTGTTTCATTATGTCTGTTTTACAGGTTTCACTATCTCCTCTGTGGTGTCCTGTTTCATGAGTATTTCTCTTGAGTGGGTGCCATTATTTACAATCTGTTTTCCAGACATTTTACTGTACCTTGCCATTTATATATGTGCCACTCTGCCATGCAGATCTGGGCTAGACTCTTTGAAAACTAAAGTAATAGTATCTGGGTGGATTAGTGAAATGGATACTTTGATTCCTGGTAGGACTGTGTCTGAAGAAGAAGCTGTCATCCTGTGCTCTTTAACAAGGAAGATGTGTTGACTGTTTAAATATCTTTGTCTTAATATTTGTCCACTTAAATTCCCTGGATAGACAGAGAGTGATTATGATTACTGCAGGAAGCTTTTCTGATGTGTGTATCGTGTTGCCTCATGAATTGGAGGGGAAAGACGATACCATCAAAGAGCTGGCTTAGCAATGGCATCTTGAGATGGCAGCAGGAAGTTTGTAAATCGCAGTGTCAGATTCGAAAAGGGAGCACAGATAGTGTTCCACTATAAAACTGGAAATGGATTTGAACCCACTGTCGCAGCTGTCCTGTCTATATTTTGCTCCCTCTACCTCTCTCCTTCTCTCTCACACATCTATCATCAAGTGTTCTTTTTAATGGTGTAAACTTTCCCATCCGTTTTCAATAGCATCAACAACCCCAGGACCCTGAACGTGCTTGGCAGTCAAACTCTGAGCTTTTACTGCCAGCCTCTTTTAACCATCAACAATCAACCCCCTGCCATTTAAAAGTATACAGCAGGCTGGGGTCCCTCTTTGTTGGGATAGCTGAGTAGTTATTGAGAAGCTGTCTGAACCAAAGTCATGTGCGTCAAGAGTCAGGGAGGGGTGTGCAGGAGAGATCCCATCAGGGCCTAAGAGCCTTTGGAAGGAGCTCAAGCAAAACTTACACATACACTTGCACCCACGCACTCGCTATCCAGCTCACATGCACACTGTGTGCTGTTTTGAAATTGTGTATTTGAATTCCTGTATGCAAGAGACTTGACACACTCCCCTCTCCCTGTTAAACCAGTGTTTTCAATAGCAGGCCAGTGAGCTCTTCGCTCTTGCATGCAAGGTGACGTAAGAGTGGACAGCATCCCTGTTCGACTCGCATGATTTGAGTTTTCTGTGAGGCTTTCTCATTGACCCATTGCTGTAGGTGGGCCAGACTCCACCATATTGTTTTCTCCTAACAAACCACAATATATTGATGACTCTTACTAAGAGGAATGCCAACTTAAAGGCCCACTTTGTTCCAAGTGTTGAAAAAATGTTAGGGAAAACCATGCACACACAGACGGAGTTGCCATTTGAAAAGAGTTGACATCTCCAAGCCTGTTTATCTCAGCAAGAACTAACAGTCAGCTGCTCGCAGATGGATGTGAAAAAGTCAGTTCTTTAAGAGAGAGGCCTCTTGGAGGTTTTATGTGGGACCAGGGGGTAGATTTGGCTCCGAAGCCCAGTGTAAGCTGCTTCAGCCTGGATAGCTGTCAGACTATGACATGATATATTCCCCTGTTGAGGTTGTGTTGCTCCCACGAATGATATCACTCATCTATTTCTCCTACTGGCTGACAGCTGCACCACCAAGATCTGCATTTCTGTGATTGAAAGTGCATACATTGTTGACACCTGTAAATGTGCTTATGCTCTATACACTACACACACTGTGCATTATACACCCACCATAAACATACACACCTGGAAGTAATTCTTTCTCTTTTATTTACAAGCTCTCTTTCTCATGTCACCCCTCTTCTCTGTCCTTCTCTTCATCCATCCATCCACCAATACCTCCTGCCGCAACCCTCATTTCTCTCAGAATGGGAACTCGGAGGCTGAGGAGCTGGTCTACAGCCACTACGTGATCTGTAACGACACCCACGAGACGCTGCGCTTTGGCCAGGTGGACACAGATGAGAACGTGCTGCTGGCCAGCCTCCACAGCCACCAGTACAGCTGGAGATCCCACAAGTCCCCCCAGGTAGCACACAGACACACACACACACACACACCCATATGGCCTAGGGCCTTGGAAATATCTGATGGCCTTCGGCCCTGTGGTTGTGGTTGGAGCTTTAAGTAGATACACACACATACGCATGCTCATAGGAATACATTCAACTTAGCACACTCATGTAGCGTGGAACATTAACACACCCTTAATATACACATTTTGTAAAGACTGGCTTACACATACAAATTCATACTTTGATTTGAGCATACAAATTCTGTCCACAGGCTCACAGAGGTGTACACACACACACACACACACACACACACACACACACACACACACACACACACACCGGACACGCAGTGCAGCCACTATCTGTGTGTCTCTGTCAGAGTTTTTAGACAGTGCCCTGACAGCATTGTTAAAGAAGATTGATTATATTTAACCCTTTGTGGTTTTGAGGTTAGGCGGAGGGTGGGCTGGCGATCTGTGGCATATGTGTGTGTTTGGTGCGCACATGTTTCAAGACCCCCATGTGCTCCACACGACGAGTGTGAGAAAGTCAAGCTTGAGAAAAGACATGGCCATAATTGCTCGCAGTAAGTCAGTAAGTCAAGTTGTATTAATCATCGACCATGGTTAATCTGTACTCTTACCTCACTCTTACTTGCACACACATACACACACTTGGAGAGTGGCAATCTGGCATATCAGTACAGCGAATACACATCTCACTTTAGCACTGAGTCAAAATGACCTCTGTATTTTCAGGGATGTTTTGGAAGAAAGATTGTCCGAACGGGCCAAATGTCATCACAGATGAAGAATGTGATTCCAAGATGGTTCTGTCATGTGTTATTCCATCATGTGTTTGTGGTATATGAAATATGTGTTCTCAAGATGAACATGATTTGTGAAACTAGATAAATAAGAAATAGCGCAACTTTGCCAAAACATTCAGCTAACTTATTGAGCTTGATGATAAAATGCTTGCCAATGTGTCCGCCTCAGCAAATTGTAGCACACACTCCTAATTACATTTCAGGGTTATAAAAATAGTGACACTGATAAGAGAAAGGGTTGTATTTCTTAAATGGTTACTTGGTCCTGCAAGTGTGTTATTGTAGCTCTTACAAATCAGTTTCCAGACAGAGACTTAAGTGGTTGTGCTGTTTTGCTTAAGTCCCATGATGCTTTGGAGTGTCTAAAACAACCAGATCGTCACGTGTCATCATTCCCCCAACTTCTCCACTACCCCTAGCTAGCTTTGTTCTATTTGTGAGCCTGCACTCCACTTCAACCCCAACACTTTCCCCTTAACCTCTGACCTCTGATCTATTTGTCAGCCAACCTCATGTCCTACTCTGCCCTGAACATTTGACTCTCTCAGGCTGCTGTGAGTGTATATTTGTATGGTTAAACTTACAATCTCCTGCTGGCAAATTCTCCTTTTACCTCTTTCATCTCCAGCCTTTCTCATTATCTCTGTCTTTTTTCTTTTATCACTGTATCCCCACTTATCACTGAGCATCAATTTACATAATTTCGATTTTCTCTTCAGTTTTTTTTTTCAATAACCGCAACAGCTCACAGTTCCAGCCGCAGTTCCAGTTGTTTGAATGATGGACGTCAACTCTGTGATGACATTTGTATCCTGTCAGCTGTCTGTTCTGTCCTCGCACTGGTCCACCCATCAGACCTAAATTATTTTCATGCACTCTCAGAAACCAGGGTAGGGTTAGAGGTAAAAGGTACCGTATTTTTCGGACTATAAGGCGCACTTAAAATCCTTAAATTTTCTCAAAAATCGACAGTGTGCTTTATAATTCGGTACGCCTTATGTATGAATTCTGATTGTGCTTACTGACCTCGAACTGATTTTATGTGGTACACGGCACTCAAAAATCTGTCAAAATGTTTTCGTACGACTTTGGTAAGCTACGAAGCTGCGCTGCTTGATGGATTGTTGGAGCATTACGGCCACCGTAGTCAGGAACCTCGCAGAGTGATACGTACTGTGTGTAATGCGCCTTATAATCCGGTGTGTCTTATATATAAGGATCGAAAATAGACCATTCATTGACAGTGTGCCTTATAATCCAGTGCGCCCTATAGTGCGGAAAATACGGTACATATATGCAAGTTTCCTGTAAATGTTAAGGTACAGTATCAGAAAAATCTGTATTATTAAAATACTAATTTTATTTAAATGCAAATACAATTTGAAAGCTGTTACTTTTAGATTTACATGTATAGTTGAACATGTAAGCTTTGGTTGAGCAGCCTAAAAGAAGAAGAAGAAAGTGCAAATATAATATATGTTTCTCATAAGAAGCATTCTGGTAATCAAATTTTATTTTTCCAGATAAACAAATCAGGAGATTGTTTGTTCAAGCCTGAGGGCACAAAGAAGTACCCAGTGTTAAAAGTATAACAGCTTTACCTTTGGAAAGTACTGTGATATGCCATTGTGTCCCTAAAGGTACAAAATTAGCACATTATTTTTGACAGTGTGCTGTCTGAACTCCATTCACAATGATATCCAAATTTTGTTCAGATCTACTTTTTTTACATCCCTTCTTCCCCTACCCATTCTCCAGTGCTGTAACCTCTCCAAGTACATCAGTAAACACTTTTCGGCTTGGGACCCACAGTGCTATTAACTCACTCATACTGGGATATGCTAATGTTGTGCATAGCATTCTGTGTCTTTTCTTGCCACGCACTGCAGGGACTCACCAGACACAGGCCAAAACCCATTTCAGGCCACACACCCTAACCCATGGTTCAGGGAACATAGCTGTTCAACATTCCCAAGACGCCGGCTTGGTCCAGCTCTGTCTTTATTCCCGATGCCTCACCTCCATCGGCTCGATGAGATCAGGAGACCTGGACAGTCTCTGGCCTCCGCACAGTGTTGCGCTCTAGCTTTTTTTGTGGACATTTGTGCCTTTCTCACAACACCGTCCAACAACAACACACAATTTCCCAGCTCTGTCCTTGTCCCTTTCTCAGCCCCCCCCAGCACAGTCCTGTATTGTGGTGTTTATGACCATGTTGGCTGAGCTCACAAGCTCTTGTCTGGCTTGTCCTGCCACTGGCTATCCTGTTCTGTCTTGGCGACTTTGTCCTTTTCATCTGTGTCACACCCCTATATGTGCTGTCCTCCCATTTGGGATTACAGCCTTAGATTACCCCTGAAGCTGATAAGGTCTGAACCAGGCAGGAGGACTCAAATGCAGAGATTGACTCAGGAGGCAGGATATCAATGAAACAGAGTTTTAATT
>JBAJHX010000036.1:22313656-22324557 GCA_037176925.1 Amniataba percoides
CCGACCATAATAACAAATATGACAGGACATGACACAAAACATAACAGACAAACTAACAAACATGACGGGACATGACAGAAGCCTTTCCTTAGCCACCCCAGTCTCCCCTCTTTTGGTTCGGTACAGTTCTTTGTATACCTTTTACCCTCCATCTTCTTCCATGGTCATATTGCTCTATCAGGAACTCCACTTTGAGTTTGGCTCACCCTCCCTTAATTTTGCCTTCCTAGCGCTCTAAAGCAGCAACTTACCAGTAGTACCATCACTCTGTCAGGGATTCATCGATCTCTGCCTCCCAACCTGTCCCATTTTCTTTAACACACACATGATGAGATACACATTCCTCACCGTGTTGTTCAAGGCCAATCTTGACTCGTCTGAGAGGCCTGGGGCCTGTCGAGAAGGCAGGCCATCAGCCTGTCCTCATGGCTCTGGTATGATGTGCGTGTCCCAGCTGACCTGTCCCCCAGGCACACACACTCACACACACTCACACACACACACAAGCCAGAACTGCTAATTTGCCGTTGTAAAGTAATCGGTCCCCCTTTCGCTCTCCAGCTCCCCTGAGAACTTACTGGACATGAGATCATTTTGAAAAGAGGAAGATGGGGGAAGAAACAGAGAGATGGTGGGAGTAAAGAAGGAACGAAGGCATAATAGACAGAGAAATATGAGAAATTCAAAAGGAGGGTAGCACATAGTTGTCAAGGGGGATACTGCACAGGCTTACTCGAGAATACGGGAGGACGTGGAAAAAGGGAAGCAGGAGCAAAGGATGAGCCGTGCTCTTAGCACTCACAGATTGGCTTACATTGACCGCAGTGACAACACAGCCAAAAATGTGTCTCCTAACTACCGCCTCCCCACCTTCTCCATTTATCTTGGTTCATGATGCACAAACACATTAATTAATTATAGTGTAGTAGATTTGCCAACTATGCTTTATTATCATACGTTCAATCCTTTAATCCTACCTCAATCTGCTATTGCCAGTCCACAGTCAGAAACATTCAGAGAGGGGAAATAACTTCCTAAGTGAACAGGCCTGCTGTTGTTTCAGCTTTAACCAAAACAGGGAGGCATATGTGTGTCTGTGTGTCCGTCTGTGAGAGAAGAGTGCTTAATGTGTGTGATCCTGAGCGGTCGAACCAGTGTACACTTCCCACGATGTTGACATACCTCTGAATGTCTGTCACTTCTCTCCAAAGAACGCCGGGGCAGAGTGTTTTTGCAGTGAAACGTGAACCTCAGCTCAGGTCACACTCCCTCTCACTGCTCCTCTGTTTCTCTCCTTCTCCCCTCCACTCTCTCTGCTCCACCCCCCATTTCTGCTGTCAGTCAGAAGCATAAGATGCATTAAAAGGGTCGATTGAGGCAGTCACGTCCTGAGAGCTCGCTGTGGTCTAACACTTGATCAAATTCAAACCCATACGTGAACACACACACCGTGATAAAATGTTTCCGAAGGCCTGGACTCTGTCAGGCCTCTCAGTTTAGTTTCTCTTCTTGAGGCTCAACATGCCTTCACACCCCAGCAGTTACCAGCCAAGTTGAAGAAGTTTATAAACACACAATTTCCCTCTTTCATTTATATTTTTATAATTTCATTTAATACATATTATTTAAAAGAGAGCAATGGGTAGAGAGATAAAAACAGATAGGTGGATTGATACGTCGTTCAAACAAACGGCTGGATGATCATGCGTGTAACTGCGCACTCTCTCTATAATTAAGTACAGTTTATATCAGCCTCTCTCACACACACAGCACACTCACTGTCCCCACCCTGCTGTTTTTCAGGGCTCTGGCGTGTGGTGTGGTGTGGATGGTTGAAATATCTGGCTGCTTGGTACAGGATGCAGCCTAGCTGATGGAAATCCCTGTGGTTAGTGTGGTTAGCAGGGAGAGGGGCGTAAAAAGCCCCCTGGATTTGGGAAGGACTTTTTAAGTGCCTACAAGGAATATTCACAATTTGAATAAGTTGTGATTTTCTCCAGCGGCAGAGCTCTCCCTCTCTCTGCTCAGTGTGTGTGTGTGTGTGTCATTGCTCGTCTGCGTCTGTGTGTGAAGGGCATTGATCCATGTGTATGTGCGTGTCAGTGTTATGTTGATGTGTGTGTGTGTGTGTGTGTGTGTGTGTGTGTGTGGTTCTAAGGGGTAATGTGCTGTAGATAGCAGCCCAGGACTATTAGTTTGTGGTTAGATTGGCTTTGTTGGAAGCAGGCATGACAGGGAGGTATTTGTGTGTGTATGTTTGTGTGTGTGTGTGTGTGTGTGTAGGTGTGTGTGTGTGTGTGTGTGCGTGAGATAGAGAGAGAAAGAGGTAAGAGATCGTTTTCCCATTTTTTTCATCAGTTACTACAATGTGCGTGTTCATGTGTGTATTATTGCATCTCCTGTTGATTTCTTGCCATATGCACTTTGCTGTGTCAATCTAATCTGGGGTTTTTACGCCTACAACAGGCTTCAACTTTTACAGCTCATTATTCAAATTAAGTATATTCATTCCTCAAAATGGATCCATTCTTTTGTCAAGTAGAATTTCACATATCAGTGTCCTGACCTATTGTTTAAGAAACACTGCCCTCAAGTGAAGTGGTTCAGTTGTGCTGTTCATCCAAGATTGTGAATTTAACTACATCAGACTAGGCTGACCCTTCGGGAGATTTTAGCTCCAGTCAGGTTAACCCATGCATGAGTTGACCAGAGAGAGGACAAGAGGGAATCTGTTGAAAGGCACTGCTGTCCATTTTGTTCCCTAAAGAAAACCTACACTTTCCTGTTGTCTGTCCTCAGAGCTGGGTTTGGTCCAGGACGAGTGACTTTTCTAAATTGACATGAACTTGCAGGCATTAGCTTAAAAATATTAATCACTGGGTTCTCACTGAGTAATATTTTCATAATGGTTTGTTCACATTCATGTGTAGTAACATGAACTATTGATGCATGAAATATTCACCCCTGCCAAGTTATTCTGAATAGTTCATCAGTGTGTAACACATTTTATCTTGTCCAGGAAAGTCTTCTGAAACAACCCTCTGGTCAAATAACAAGAAAAAAACATATTTCACCATAGTGATTAATAAGACAAAGCCTTTGTCAAAATATGCCACATGTACTGGCTGAATCATGAAATTTGAAGATTCATTATGTAGTGGTTGTACATTTTATGTCTTTGGCAACAAGATGCAAATGGTGTGTGAGTCAGTGGGAAGTCAGTCCTTAGAGAGCAAGGATCATTATCATCATGGCTTCCTTGGTAGGATAACGTCAGAAAAACAGAACAGTCATCGTTAGGCGAGGTTACAGCCTTATTCAGCTACGCACATTCTTGATCTAGGTTATATGGTAAATGTCCGCCATGAGTGAAGAGGACTTTGACCTCCATAACCAGCACAGCTTACATAATACAAAAGTCAGCTTAAACTAAAACTAACTAAAAGGCAGATTGGTATTTGGCTGATGAATTAGTAAGACCAGCATCCATTAATCACCCTCTCTGTGTCTTCATCATGCTCACTAAAGCAAAATAAACCACAAAAAAGACCCAAAATATCAAATGAAATAAGAAGAAGAACAATTGTGCACCAGATCTTCAGACTTTTATTATTTAGAGATAATTCAAAGGTCTTTGAGACAGTGACGCATCAAAATTAAATTAAACAGCTATTCCATCTTTCCCACTTATTGATAACCTGGAGGCTAAATAAAACTATGTGTGTGTTATTTCAACTCACGTTTCCCAACAGTGGTCCCTCACTATATCGCAGTTCAAGTTTTGCGGCCTCGCTGTTTCGCTGATCTTTTTTTAGTGCAATTTTGCATCCTTTACGGTAGATCATTGTCAATCAGTCTCCTCCGTGCCGTGTCTCCTGCACAGTACAGAATGCGTTTAGCTCTAGCTTTAGTCATATTTACATCTTATAAATCTATGAAAGTTTGAACTTTGAGTGTTTAAACAAGAGAGAAATGTGAGAAAATATTAATGCCTGTCTGAGAAAAGTGTGTAGTGAGGGGTTTTACAGCCTAAAAACATTTAATAATTACAACAATCCTACTTCACAGATTTCATCTATTGCGGGCTATTTTTGGAACATAACCCCTGTGATAAACGAGGGAACACTGTAGATTGTATGGTATGATTCAAGGTTATGTGTGTGTCCTAAAACCTTTGCAGTGACAAAATATTTTTAAAATATTAAGCTTATTTTTAATAAGTTAACTACTAATAATTATTCTGGATTTATGAAGCAAATTGGCCTCTTCAAAATTTGAGTGTTGTATGCACTGTATATTCTGTATACAATCGGGAGCGTTGTGTACTTGAATGAATATCGTGTCTCTGTGTGTGCGTATGTGTGTGTGTGGTGTTTGATTCTATGTTTCGTTCATTTCACATACAGTTGTACGCTTCCACTGTTGCATGTCTTTGTAGTCAACAGGTAAATAGTTGTTTTACATTTTTCTGTCTGTAGATGGGACAGATAATTACAGTAAAGGCACATTAACGAAGCATATGAAGCAAAAGGGGCAGCAGCCAGCACATCTACCCGATCCCCTGTAGCCTGTTCCTCCTCATTAGTCTTTAACTCTGAGGCAGGAGAGTTAGCACTAAATCTGTTGTTGTGACATTTTGGCCTTTTGTTAGTATTTATTTTTGGTATGTGTCACTGGGGGGCTGAAACAATTTCTCCCAGCAGTGCATCTTTGGAGCGGACTTGATTAGTGATTAATACGATATGCCTCGAGAAGTTCTGAACTTATATTGCAAAGACAAAGAAAAACTTTCAACAACTTGATGTTGCCAGTAATTTTCGAAATCAATGACTTGAATATTCTGGGGACCCATTCTCATCTTTCTGCAACCCACCATTTGGTCCCCATCCAACCATTTTAAAACAATGTACTACATTCCCCAGCTTTCTACCACAGCAGCCACAGCCAAGATTTTCATGAGAAATACAGGGAGGACAGTGAGTCTCCACCTTCACCACTCGCCTTTTTTTCTCCTTCTCTCTCTGTACAACTAATTCCTGCTCGTCCCTGCAAACTCAGCCCAGACTTTAGAAGTTTGTTTTCTCACTCTCACTGACAAGCTGTGAGGTTTTATTTTGATTCCATGTTGTATATCTGATGAGCCATTGGTCTGTCATGACTGTGTGTGTGTGTGTGTGTGTGCGTGTGCGCGTGTGTGTGTATATTTGAGTAATTTCACTGCCTGTGTAGTTTGTCCCAGAGGAAGCTCCCCCTATGACACGTGATTAATTTAATTATCATGTTGATGAGAGCTGAGCTGCTAGAATCTCCTATTTGTTTTTCTATGTAAATCTTTTTAAACATGCCAATGTGTTAGCAGTTTAAAAAATATGTTTTCATCCTCTTCATCAAATCCTTGGCCTTGAAACTGCAACAAAGAGTTTTAAACCACGGGTTTCAACCCTGTTTGGGCAGCAGAACTGTTTCTGGTTGGTCTCCACATGACAAAAGTGTTGGTATGTTTTAATGACCTTGGGCCACGTTGTGACAGCAGATTTATTCAATTGAGATCCCAGTCTTAACTAATTCAACAGCCCATGTTGTGCTATGATGTCAGTAACAGAATGAGGTCTTTTACCATGGCAGATATCTTTTATTTAATCATAGCTGGTACATTTTGCTTTGACAACCTTTTCATTAGTTTGTGCACTTAAAATTTAAATGACTGTAAAGAAACAGTCAGATGTACTCTCACAGTGTTGTGACCGTGTAGTAAACACTTTTCTCTTCCTGTTCTGTTGGTGTTGAAAGTGAAAGTTAGGATGTCTCTTAAAATGTCCCACAAAGACTCAAAAGAATTCCAGCAGTAATTGAGTAAGGAGAGAAAGGGAAACCACGTGGGACTCAAACCTGCAAAACTGTGGACTGTCGTTTTCACAGTAATTGTATATCTTACATGCACTCAGTAGTGACATCTCGATCATCAGAGAAGTGCTCTACTGCACAGAGAGAGAGTGTCCAGGTAGGAGGTGAGGACTGTTTTATCCTTTATAAAGCCAATAATATTGGGAAAAGTTACATACAATTCAAAAATCTGTTCAATAATGTGCTTATCAAGAGAAAGAGAGAAGCGTCTCGGACAGAAATAAGTGACTGTCTCAATATCTGATTAGAATTTTAACAGGCAGAATCATTAAGACTCAACACGGCAACCAGCAGTCAGTCAGCACACAAATCAAAACATCCAGGTGGCACGTTTCAGCCCTGCCCATGGCTGTGAGTTCAGACCACAGTTAGGTCTTTTCCACTACAGGAATTTAACAATCCGTAACCCACAGCTTCCCATAATCTGAACTTTTAAGAACCTGCAAAGGCCTTGGTGTTCTGCCTTGTGTTTCTACTGTGTTTAACAGAACAAAATGTTTTGGATAAATGTCAATGAAAAGGCAACACCAGTAAAGTTTTTGTCACTTTTACAAGCTGTTTGGTAGGCAAGTACAGTTGTGGGACTGATAGCAGTGAAATAAGTGTAGCTAATATGGATTTTCTTTCACGTTTAGATGTAACTGCTTTTAATGCATTAATGGAAGGGCTCTAGTTTCAGTCAGAGGTATGACAGAGTGGACCAAAGAGTGAATGAGACAAGCACCAGACCAGCTCCCAGCCACGAACCAGGTCTCACTTTTTGGATACATCCCAGAAGAAAGGTCGACTGCTCCAAAAGACACACTTGCCCTCCTTCTCTGCTCTATACTGTCTTAAGCGATAGAATTAGAAACTGACAAACCTCAGTGTGGCCGTTCACAATGAACATAAGCATGGAACAGCCGTCAGTTTCATTCAGTGACAGTTACAACAATGTTAACAAAAGTCACATTAGTTTGTGCAGTTCTTCTGATGGAATGGAAAGCAAGAAGATCATAATGAAATATGGATGGAAGATGTAGAAAGTATTGGTCATGAAGTTAGGGTTACTTTTTTTAATAACAGTAGTCTCAAGACTGAAGTTTTAGCCACAATATGTAAATTTTGACTCCAGAAAAACTAAAACAAGCTCACTACATTTTATAACAGTTTTTTTGGCAGCAGCCTGCAGAGAAATTAAGACAGTGGAACTTCTCAAACTGCAAATCAGCTGACCAAAATTTCAGACATGCCAGAAATCCAATCAGTCATCCAACTGCTAGATTGTTGATTGTGGCTGAAGCTCAATTCTCTCCTGAATCAGAAGGCAAAGAGGTGATGATTAAGAATCCAAGAGCTTTGTCATCCCATTAAGGCTGCCCTGGGTTCAGCACTATGGACAGCACCTTAGTGCTTTATGGCCAATGCAAGGACACTGGACTACATGGCATAGTTACCACAGTAGGAACTACAGGTCACATGGTAGCCTGGGACCCAGAAACGCATCTCATCATGCACTGTATCCACCATCAAAGCATTTAGGTAGAAACAGCTATAAAACTACAAGATTTTTTTCTCAGCACCAAATTAAACAAATATGTTTGAATGCCACCAAAAGCTGTATCATGTTGTTATTTTTGGGTATGTATGTGTGTGTGGGCTGTCAGCCGGGAATTTTTTTTAGAGAAATACACCAATGCACATGCGTTACTGGCACCCGAGCTGGAAGCAGGAGAAACTTTTTTTAGTGTGTGACCATATTGTGGTGATATGTTTTCTACATTTTCCTGGGTTTCAGTGTCATTACACAATCGACCACTCTGTGGTCAGGGGTAGCAGTATAGGGTTAACCCACGCTGCATTTGTTCTTTAGCAGGACAGCTTGTGGTTTCATTGTAGTGAACCAATCCTCTCTGTAGTGAAGTGTTACATTGCACTATGCATTGCATTGTCAAACCACTGGAGACATCAATTGCATTCACGTTGTCTGAGTTAGACTGCAGTCAGCCCACAGTTGTTGGTAGTTTCAAGGCACTCTAGTTGTGGTCATGGCACGGGTGACTGAGGTCTCCTCTTGCCTTGTCAGCCTGTGATCAAGAGCATACCACTTTTTGTCCACTTGTATGTACAGTATGTGTGTTTGTTTATTTGTGTTTGTCTGAACAAGTGTATTTGTGTGCAGCATGTGTTCGCCCTCCAGTGGAGATTTGTACTCTGGGGTAGGCTACAGTGTCATGTGACCCTGAGCAAGAATAAGAAAGTAGAGAGAACAGATGTGTGGTTTGATATTTGTCTGAACATGCTATTGTTGAAAATGTGTATGGCTGTTTCTCTGTTGTATATGTACGCTGTGTTTGCAGTATGTGTGCAGGGTGTTACATACTGTGCCTTTTTTATATTTCTACAGAAGCCCGGGGCAAGTTTTTGTTTTTTGAGTTCTTAGACTGAGACAAGGTCTCTGTCCTTCCAAGGGTCCCCGACCACTGACTCCTTCACCCCCCCACACCCACACCCCCACCCTTCATGCGGTCTACAAACCTCCCTCCTCTCAGACAGTACTCCTTTTGTCAGTTGCCTTCATTTGGTGCAAACACTTGCCGCGTCTGTGTCTCCTGGAACCCTCGAGGCCCTGGATGTCTGAGATGCCTTGGTAGAAACCAGAGGGAGAACTATGGAACAGTGTTAGTCAAGCATAAACCTCTTAACGTCTCCTCTGTCAACCACGGAGCCACACAATGCCTTCTCTCTGTACCTTCTTCCAGCTCTCAAACCGCTTCTTAGACTTGCAAATCTGGGCTTTGATGTTGCACTGCCTTGCTTCTTTTGTCAGAGAGAGGGAGCCAAGGAGGAGAGAAGCATTGCAGACAGCTGTTAAAGCCACCATAATTCCCTCATGTTACATGGGTTACCCTCACTGCCCTGGCAAGGATGCTGTTGTGTCTCTCTGTTTTCTCTTTAACTCATTTACGCTGTTTTTTTTTCGCCTACTCTAGTTCAACTTTGTCTACCTCTCCCTTTTTCTCTCCCATCCTCATCCTTTCGAGAGGACAAAGTAATCCATACTCTTTTGTTTTGTTGTCTGGCTTTAAACCTGTTTCTTATTTGTTAGGTGGCTAGCTAGCAGCCCCGTCCCAAAGTTATTTCACAAGGCGAGACAGGCCTCTGCTCCGCATCCTTCTTGTCTCATCTACACAGGTGACATTAAATGGTGGGCAGTACAGGGATTAGTCAGGTTATTCTCAAACATTTGGCAGATGCAATTGAAATCCCATCATTTTCAACTTTCAGAAACTTTCATTATACGTAAAGCTCATTTGGGTGGTAATCAACCATCTAAGACCTGCCGCAGCCTCTTTAGGCCTGTTATGGAAACTAGTGTGCAAAGCTACTGGTGTTGTTTATACCTCCACTCTATGTCTCAGTCTCAAATCTCCTATTATAGTCTGGGTGAGACGAGATGAAGGAATGGTAGTAATGGGTAGACGACCGACAACCACTGCGGCTTTGTCGGCCCGTCTTTGCAGCGTCCAGGAACGCTGATTACATCTCCACTGCAGACAGACACTTAATTTGTGTTATGTGCGCCCAAGCACATTCCTGCTAGAGGACAATAGACGGATAGTGGTTACAGTGGCAGGAGTGACTCGTTCTCTCTGGAGAAGGACAGGGGTTGGAGGGCATTTGTTGAGTATTTGTCTGTGTGTGTGTGTGTGTGTGTGTGTGTGTGTGTGTGTGTGGTGTGTGGTCATGTGAGAAAGAGAGGGTTTCTGTGTTTATCCATCTGTATGTGTTTTTTTGTCCATCAATGCTTGTGCCTTCATTTCTCTGACATCCACATTATCAAAGCTGTGTTTGCCATCTAAATGAGGTAATGATCTCGTGTTTACCAGGAAGTTAACAGTCATCGCTTTGGTTATGACTGACTGATATCTTACCATTCTTTACAGGAAACTTGCTAATCCTTTTCTCTTGAGATTACATTATGACCCGGCGTAGACATGACATCGTACCCATCATTTCTTTGACTCACTGAACGTAACTTGCAGTTTAGGCAGGGCTGATGGTAATTCTCAGAAGTTAACACCGTTTCTGAATGTGTCAGTCCCATGTTTGGGTTATGTATTTAGTTTCCATAGCAACTGGGAATCTGGGTGATGGGGTTTCAAAGAGTTCATGTGGTACTGATCTTGTGATAAGACCGTACGTGTTCCTGAGCTGAACTTTGTGTATTTTAACGTCATCATTCTGACCCTCTGATATTTGGTTTCGTAGACAGGTGTTTCTTGTTACATTTAAGTTAGGCACATTTTCAGCAGACTGCTTGATTTGAAAAAATATGTCAAAGGGTCATTATGTGCTCAACATTCAACAGTACCTGCAGGCTCTTAGTTATTTAAGTAGATTGGATTGTGACAAAGCCAGTAAACCCAGTGCTAATGTGGTGATATACAAACCATATCAAACTGCAGGCTTCATCATTTCCATGTTTGACCACTATGAGGCAAGTAATCCTTGTGATGATGTGGCACTGCTGTCAGACTGTTCAAGCGGGAATGGACAATCCCATTGTCCAATTAATCAAATGATTCATCTCTGTGGAACTGAGATGAATCATACGTATCTTAGTTATATTCGTGTATTTGGACAAACATGTCACTGTAAACCTTCATGATGATACAGGGCTGGGATGTACTGTCAAACCAAAAGGCATATCAGTAACTTATAATTGGTTCATTTTTAAAGAACTGGGATAAAAAATTGTACTATAGCATGTAATTATATTAATGAGTGGAAAATATGCTTGACTAAAGCCTTTTATTGAAATATCAATGCCACTGGTCAAGTTACATCCAAAGTATTTGGATGATTGCTTTTATTTTGTTAATGTCAGTGTTACGGTCTCAGGCGGGAGAACCCAAATGCAGGACAGGACTCAGGTTGACGTTCAAATATTTACTTAAGAAATCAGGTATGCAACAGACAGAATAACTCCTGTACCACAGGAGCTGGCCGTATCT